>SNQJ01S0022229.1:93005-125330 GCA_010110895.2 Picea sitchensis
AAGAGGGGGGAGGGGAGGGAAGGTTAGAGAGAGAGATGTAGTGCTTGAGGCTCAATTTTCCTTTCCCGAACATGTTCGAGGCAATGAGATGAATACCTAGGGATCAAAACCTTCTAGCAATTCCCATATCCCAACCAGGAGTGAGATGATACTCTCAATACATTTATGTGTGGTGGTTAAAGGCATTTCTCTAGGATTTGGATGCCTCGAATCCCAGTTTAGGTCATAATGCTTTATTTTCCTCACTTGACCATGTATATCACCCCACAACCAATACTTGGTGCTTGAAACCTTCTAATCATGTCCATACTGCAAATTGAAGGACAAATATCCCACAAAGAGATCATCTGTTGTGGTTTAAGGGCTCATTGATGGATCTTGAGCCTTCAAAGATATGTTTTAGGCCTAATGAGAAATTTTCATCACTTGAAATTTGTCCAAGTATTCATATTTATACCTACTTCTCCAAAAACCATACACTATTACCTTCGACCCATTTTACAATTCTAAATTTGTGTCAATCTTGCGTAAAACAAATCCTTCGATCCATTTTCTTCACATATGAGGTGTCCAAATAATGACGAACTATGATTCCATCCAAATTCAAATGAAAAACCATCGAAATTATGATGGTTGGGTCATTGAAAATATGATGAAAATTTTCATCATGGTTTGACATAATTTCAACAATTGGTTCATCGAAATTATGATTAAAATATGGTTGGTTCATCAGAATTCTGATGAAACGTTTTGTTGTGTTCTATCAAAATTCTGACAATTTGTTCGTCGGAATTATGGAAAAATGTTTCATCACTTAAAGTCCATCTTAGTGAATAACTTGAAATGTTGCAATTGTTGCAATACATCATGGACACTTGGAAGAGGGTATCAATTCTTTAGTCTAATTTGTTCAACACCCATTAATCGATACACATTCTGCAAGTTCCAATCACAAGCCAAAAGGTGAGGTACTTGGTAAAATCACACCCCGCTCCTACAATTTTTGCAATTTCTACTTTGCTTCATTTGTTTCCAGAACAAACTGTATATACAACCCAAAATTCAACAATAATGAGTATGGAAATAATTGGATTTTGTAATTCACTTCACTCTTAGATGGTATCCTTTTAGGCTCTTAGAACACTCCCCCATATTCCTTTTGAAACTCCTCCAAATAATTTTTTGATCCTTAGTACACCGTTCTCTTTACTTTTACTTTTAACGACTCTTCACTAAAGTAATTTTCCCTTAGGAAAAGTAAAACATATGTCTTGCTAGAACTGATCAATTTCTTAGGTTGATTAGCAATTACTAGTGAAATATTTTGTTTTCCTTTGTGCAAAGTGATGATCAAGGATTTTCCATCCTTGATAAGGTGGTACTAATTGGCTCTCTTTATGAAGATAACATCCTTCATATACATGTACGGCCTTCCAAACACTACTCTGCATACATATAGTGACACTATGTTTGATTCTACTTCACCTATAAAATCAACAAATACAACAAATTTAATATTACAATGTTTTGTTACGTTGACCTGTGCATCCTTTTTTTCCCATCCCAATGGATGTTAGATAGGATGATTCCAAACCTCCAACACAAGCATGTTGACTAGATCTAATTCTATAAGATTATCATGTGAACCAAAGTCAAAATAATCTATTTGGTATTCTTGACTTGGATATTGATGCCGAAGAGTTTGGTAATCTCCTTCTCTTCTTGGAAATGAAGGATACTCACATTCACCTCCTTCTACATAGATGTGAGGACATTATTTTCATCCACATTAGAGGTACTTTCAACCTGATTGATCAAATCTATTGTTAGAATGTTTTTTTTCTTTATATCCTTCTTACAGTTCTTTGAGTTCATCAATGTTGCAATAATTGCAAGGGTTGGTGAGATATCTTCTCTTTATGCATGGCCAATGAAGAAACAATAAATCATATTTTTATTTCTTTCCCATACTCATTGAAAGTCGTGACAATATTGAAGAATGAATATGGACAGATCTCCTCCCTATCGCAACGACATCTAGACATGTGTCTGAAAGTGTGGTTATCAGATAGTTAGACGTTTAGTCAAACTCTTCTAAGGTTTTCCTTTCATCTTTGTCAAAACCATGTAGGCTCGCAACTCTGGAATCTCAAAAATCGAGCTCATCCCTCTATAGGCCTCTGTTGGGCTCATAAGAAAAATTTCCAACGAATTCAAGCTAGACCCAAAAGAAAAGAAAGTAAGAATTCCTATTATTCCTAAATGAATCCAGGATACCGCATGGGGTTTTTTCGATAGAGCTTCTTAAGACCACAAACCTTGCTAAGGACTAGGAGGGATATTGTACTTTAATCCAATTCACTTCATCTTCCTTATATATTCTTTAGGCAAAGGAAAAAATACCATAGTAGAGTTTATTGCATTGTGGACAATGTTAGAAATAGCTAATAAAAAAGGCATCTACAAAATTCAGATAACGTAGATTTAGACTTCATTCACATTGTGATATTTCTATGTTATTCTCTTCCTATGCTTTCGACAGTTTCCAGTTTCATGAATATATTAGTTTGCCACGTCCTCTCATGTATCTGTTTGAGGGTGCGAGTGGGAGGATTATATTCGACAAGAACAACCACTCCCATGTGACATTAATGGTTAACTGAGGAGATTTTCGATTCAACGAAGATTTTTAATCCAAGGGAATTGTAGTTGTTTATCCTTTAGAATATTGGGCATACAGAAGAAGAAGTCTGCATCGGAGACATAACAAAGAAAATCACAGGTCTGTCATTTCACAATATTCTTCTTTATGTAGAATATACCGTGGTGATGTTTCGAGGCTGTCTATGTTGTTGAAGTTCGTCTTCAATTCAATGTTAAGTAATGCAAAATGTGCTTAGTATATTTAACTCCTAGGAAGCATTGCGTAGAACGTAACATAACAATTCTTTTCCTTTCAATATTTTTATGCCAAGAAAAAATCGCAAAATAATGTTAATGTTTTCATGTAGGAAGATTCATAAAGTCAACCTAATTTTGTAACTCTGTGCTCTACGGACAGTTCTCTTGTTTGGACACTTCTTGTTTGGTCGAGAAAATGGCTGATTATATCATATTGCACAAAGCCCAAATCCAACTGATGGAATTCCTCGTTGATGTTGTACATTGAAAACAGGTAACAACTATATTAGACTAGCACAGCCGCTAACTCGTTGATTTTGGAGGACGACTAAGAATATGCCAACATCTTCAATGCATAACCATCAGATTAGAATTTAAGATTAAAAGATCATTAATTATGCCCATCTCCAATAGGTATACGCCTTTCGGCGTAATTACAATACCATATCTTGTTAGTTATAATTAAATTGTATTTTCCATCCTCGACAGCTGAACCAAATCATAAATATTTACCATGAAGATTTTAATGGAAACATATATTATTGATAATATTTACCAGATCATAACTTTATTTAAAATAACATTTTTAATAATATTGAAATAATTTAAGTTTTATCATAATATATCATGATTAAATTTACAATATTTTTTTCCCATGAAAAAAATATTTATATTTAATATAAGAATATGCATGTTTCTGTTTTATAGGAACTTCTCTAGATTCATTGCTCTAAATATTCTATACATTGTCTTGAAAACAAAACTACAAACTATACCACTGTATATTATTGTATCAAACAATACAATCACGAGGAAGACTAAAACATAAGTGCAACACGCTCCTAGGTTATAGTTGGAAAGCGAGCTCCAAATATTTGTTTGAGAGGGCATCGTCTTTCTTATTGAGTTATGGCAAGATATGGTTAGCATAATACCATGCTCTGGACCCTCATTTTGATAGAATGAGTGATGTCATGGACCTCACTTTGAAATAATGAGTGATGTCCTAGACCTTGGAGATGCACACTTATGTCCTCATCCCTTACTTTTACTTGGTTTTTTATGAGTTTGAAATTTCCCATTATCTGAAGTTTGTAGATACACATGTATGTCCTCGACCTTCACTTTTACTTAATTTATTACGAGTTTGGAATTTCTCATTATCTGAAGTTTGTAGTTGCCTTTTTAATTAGCTATTTCTAACATTGTTCATAATGTGATAAACTCTACTTTGGTATTTGTTACTCTTCCCGAAGCATATCTGAGGAACAAGAAGTGAATTGGATTAAAGCACAAGATCCTTCCTACTCCATAGAAAGGAGTTTTGTCTTGAGAAGCTCTATCGAAAAAACCCCACGCGGTATCCTGGATTCTTTTAGGAATAATAGGAATTCTTACATTCTTTTCTTTTGGGTCTAGCTTGAATTCATTGGAAATATTTCTTATGATCCCAACGGAGGCCTCTAGAGGGATGAGATTGGTTTTGGATTTTCAAGAGTTGCAGGCCTACATGATGTTGAAAAAGATGAAAGGAAAATATTAGAAGAGTTTGACTAAACTTACTGCTTGGTAACCACACTTTCAGACACATGTCTAGATGTTGTTGTGACAAGGAGGATGATATATTCATGAAGAGAGCCAATCAGTAACGCCTTATCAAGGACGCGAAATCCTTCATCATCACTTTTCACAAAGGAAAAAAAAAATCACTAGTAATTGCTAATCGAGCTAAGAAATTGATCAGTTCTAGCAAGACATATGTTTTACTTTTGCTAAGGGAAAATTAGTCTAGTGAAAAGTCGTTAAAAGTAAAAGAAAGTGAATGGTGTAATAAGGATCAAAAAAATGATTTGGAGGATTTTATAAAGGAATACGGGGGGGTTTTTAAAGATCCTAAAAGGATACCATCTAAGAGTGAAGTGAATTACAAAATCCAATTATTTCCATACTCATCATTGTTGAATTTTGGGTTGTATATACAGTTTTTTTTGGAAAAATGGAAGAAAAGTAGAAATTGCAACAATTGTAGGAGAGGGTTGTGACTTTACGAAGTACCTCACCTTTTGGTTCACCCATCATAATTTTTTCTGAAGAAGGATGAAACTTGTAGAATGTGTATCGATTAATAGGCATTGAACAAGGTTTGACTAATGAATTGGTACCCTCTTCCCAGCGTTGATGATCTATTGCAACAATTTCAAAATTTCAAGTAATTCACTAAGATGGACTTGACGTGATGAAACATTTTTCCATAATTCTAACGAACAAATCGTCAGAATTCTGATAGACCACAATGAAACGTTTCATTGGAATTCTGATGAACCAACAATATTTTAATCATAATTTAGTTGAACCAATTCTTGAAATTATGACAAACAATGATGACACTTTTCATCATATTTTCGACAACCCAACCATCATACTTTCAATGTTTTTTCATTTGAATTCAAATGGAAACATAGTTTGTCGTTCTTTAGACACCTCATATGGGAATAAAATGGGTCGAAGGCTTTTCTTTACATGAGACATTTGTTTGACACAAATTCGACATTGGAAAATGGGCCGAAGGTAATAATGTATGTTTTTTGGAGAATTAGGTTCAATATGAATACTTGGACCAAGTTAAAGTGATGAAAATTTATCATTAGGCCTAAAACATAGCTTCCAAGGCTCAAGATCCATCAATGAGCCCTCAAACCACAACAAATGATCTCTCAATGGGATATGTGTCCTTCAATTTGCAGTATGGATACCATTAGAAGGTTTCAAGCACCATGTATTGGTTGTGGGGTGCTATACATGGTCAAGTGAGGAAAATAAAGCATTATGGACTAAACTGTGATTCAAGGCATCCAAATCCTAGAGAAATGTCTTTCACCAGCACACATAATGTACTGAGAGTATCATCTCCCTCCCAATTGGGATATGTGAACTGCTAGAAGGTTTTGAGCCATAGGTATGACTATCATTGCCTCAAACATGTTCAGGGAAGTAAAATTGAGCCTCACGCACTAAATCTCTCTATCTCTCTAACCTTCCCTCCCCTCCCCCCTCTTTCTCTATCTCTAACCCTCTCTCCCTCCCCCCCTCTCTCCCTCTCCCCTTTTCGCCATCCTCCTCTATTTCTAACTCTATATTCCCAACCCACCCATTTTCTCGTCATTCCCTCTCTCCTCCACTCTCCCCCCTCTCTTTTTTATCCCCCCCCTTTCTCTCTCTCTCTCTACCCGACTCCCCCCCCTTCTCTATTCACCTATCTCTCACTCCCTTTCTCTCTCCATCTCATTCTCCACCTATCTCTTGCACTTACTCTCTCTCTCTCTCTATTCCTCTCTACCTTTCCCCCCTCTCTCTCCCTCCGTCCCTCTTCTGCATCTACTTCCCTCTCTCCCTAAATTTGTATCCCCCTACCTCCCTCTCCACTTCCCTCTCACTCACTCACTCACTCTCCCCCTCTCTTAGCCCCTACCTCTCTCTCTCTCCCTCCCTCCCCCCTCCCTCTCTCTCTCCCTCCCTCCATCACCATACCTCTAGACCTCTCTCAATCTATATATATGTCTCTCTCTCCCTCAGTTCTCTCTATGTTTCCCTCTCTCACTCCCTCCATCTATATTCCCCTCTCTCTCCAACCTCTCTCTCTCTCTCTCTTAATCACTCTCTCTTTGTCACTTGTTTTCTCCCCCTCTCCCTCTCTCTCCCCTTCTCATCAACCCTTCTCTCCCTCTCTTCCTCTTTACCTTTTTCTCTCCCCCTCTCTCCCCACCCCTCTCTCTTTACCTATGTCTATTCCTCCATATCTATATCTAACTACCTTGAATTCTCTCCCCCTTCCCAACTATTTCTCCTACTCCCTCCCTCCCTCTATACGCCCTTTCTCTCCCCACCCCCCTTTCCTCTCTCTCTCTCTCTCTCTCTCTCTTATTATGATTCACTCTATCTCTAACGTTCTCTCTCTTTATCTATCTCTCCCTCATATAACACTCCCTTCCTCTACCTCTCTACCCCATTCTTCCCCTCTCTCTTTTTCTTTATTTATATATGTCAATTTCTCTCTCTCAACCTCAATCACTTTACCTCTTTTTCTCTCTCTACTTCACCTCTCTCTCTCTCTCTAGCCATCCCTCATGCCCTTACTCTATCCCCTTCCCCTCACTTCGCCTATCTCTCCATGTTCCTCCCCCCCTCTCTCTTTGTGTGTCTCTCTCTCCCTTTCTCACTCCTCTCCTCTCTTATCTCTCTCCACTTTCCCCCTTCTTCCCAACCTCTCTCCATTTATGTATCTATCTCTTCCTCCCTCTCTACAATTCTCTCTCTCCCCCCTATCTCTCTCCCTCTTTCCCTTTCCTTCTGTCACTCTTTCCCTCTTCATTTCTCTTTTCCCTTCTCTCCCTATCCCTCTCACTCTCTTCCCCCACTATCACTCTCTCCCTCTCTATCCATATCCCTCCATATATTTCAATTGTGCATCCCTCTCTCTCTTTCTCTCCCCATCCCTCCCACTATCTCTTATTCTCTCTCTCTCCCCCACCCACTATCTATCATTATCTCTCTCTCCCTCTGCCTTATCCATATTTCATCCTCGAACTCCCTCTATACTCTCGTTTCTCTCTTTGCCTCTCTCTCCCACCTCTCTCTCTCACTCTCACTCTCACTCTCACTCGCTCTCTTCCTATCCTCTCTCTCTCTCTCCCCCCTCTAGAACTCTCTTCCTATCTCCCTTTATCTCTCCTCATGACCATTTCTCTCTCTACCCCTATCTCCCTTTACCTTCCCTTCTCTCTCTCACCATCTATTTCACTCCCTCCTTCCTCCCTCTCTCTCTCTCCCTCATCCTGCCACTATCTCTCCTACTCTCTCTATATATACCCCCCTCTCTCTCTTTATTTCCAATCTCTCTCTCTCACACACCCTCTTTATCTCTCTCTATACCCCTCTTTGTCTCTCTCTCTCACACACCCTCTTTATCTCTCTCTATACCCCTCTTTTTCTCTCCCTATATCTCCCCCCTGCCTCTCTCTCTCACCCTATTTCCCTCTCTTTACACCCCTCTTTGTCTCTCCCTGTCTCTACCCTCCCCACCCAACACTCTCTTTATATTTCCCTCTCCCTCTCTATCCCACTCTCTGTGAAACCCCCCCCTCTCTCTCTCCCTCCACATCTCTCTCCCTCTCTCTCTCTCCCACGTCTCTCCCCTCCCATCTCTTTCCCCCCATTCTACTCCTCTCTCACTATCTCCCTCCCAAATGTAAAGTTACAAACATGAAAAGCAAAATGAAAGTCATCCAATTTTCTTTTGATAATTTTTTTTTTGAAATTCCATGCTTAAATGCAACCTACAAAGTTGTCTATAGAATTCATGATGTTGAGTTCATATGCATTGTTTGAGGTTAACATCAATGTCCCATACGAATGTTTTTGGCAAGGACTAATAAAGAGACATAAAATTAAATAAAAAGATTTGATTTCATTTTAAAAATAAACTCAATTTTTATATGATTTAAGGATTTAAATTTTTTACATATAAACAATCCAATCCAATTTTAAGGCAAGGTTAAGGAAAAAATGTTCCAGACCTATCACTTCCTCATGAAATTGCACTTTCTCCTGGTTGTTCTTATGGTAAAATCTCTCTAGAGTGTTGAATCGTTACCCCCTCCAATTCGCCCCCTCTCCCTCTCTCTCCCCCTTAATTCAATATCATTTTTTCAATGAACAAAATTATATAGTCATAGTTTTGACTTCTATTTTGATTTACAGTGCAAGATATTTTTAAAAATTATAGAGATTGGGATCGATAAACCTATCTAGTAATGGAATCATTGACACTTAGCATGTATCGAAACAATGACGACCATTTTCCACTAATGAACTCTACCATATATCATTCATTCATATAAAAACCAATTAAGAAATGCAGGGCGTTATCATCTGTATTTTGAAAAATCTTGGCAACACAAATCTATATTATGTGTACCTAAAAGATTATCTACATCACAAATCTGCTCATCTAAATTAGCCTAATAATATTATCTTAAACATTTTTCCAACAATTAAACAAAACAAAATGTGGACAATGTTACCTGCAAAACGTCGATTAAAAAACCAAAAACAATTGAGATCAATCTGAATATTTAGAATTACAACAATATAATCAGAGGAGATTCCTCTCATGTGATTAGGGAGATCATCCTTTGTTTTGTTTTTCTCATCAAGTTGTGGAATATGCAATACCAATCTAACACACCCTCAAACATACAACGCAGATATGAAAAGAAGAGCACAGGAAACTGGAAACTATGAGAGAAGAGGATAGCATAGAAAAAGCACAATGTGAATGAAGTTTAAATTTACGTTTCGAACTTCAGGACTGACTTTGAATTTATTTTCAATCTGTTCTCTTTTTTAATGGTAAATCCTTTTGTGCATGTTAGCTTTTATCTTTTTTATGACAGATCATCAACAGTCTCCACCTATGCTTTAACACGATCAACACTCTGATGCTCAATGAACCACTCCCATCAATTTTAAAAACAACTCAAATGAATTGTCATAGTGTTCTCAATTTTAATTTTAATTTTAATTTTAGTTAGAAATATTAAAAATAACATCGTATAAAAACATTATAACTTCTCTTTCTTATTTTCAGTAAAATATTTATTTAAAATAACATTTTTAATAATATTGAAATAATTTAAGTGTTATCATTATATATCATGATTAAATTTACAATATTTTTTTCCCATGAAAAAAAATATTTATATTTAATATAAGAATACACATGTTTCTATTTTATAGGAACTTCTCTAAATTCACTTCTCTAAATCCCTATCTTCTATACATTGTCATGAAAACAAAACTACAAAATATACCACTTTATATGTTTGTATCAAACAATAAAATCATGAGGAATACTAAATTATAAGTGCAACGTGCTCCTAGGTTATAGTTGGAAAGCCAACTCCAAAGCTTTGTTTGAGAGGGCATCATCTTTCTGATTGAGTACTGACAATATATGGTTAGCATTATACCATGCTCTGGACCCTCACTTTGACACAATTATTGATGTCATGGACCTCACTTTGACATAATGAGTGATGTCCTAGACCTTGGAGATGCACACTTATGTCCCTGGCCCTTACTTTCACTTAGTTTATTACGAGTTTGAAACTTCCCATTATCTGAGGTTTGTAGATACACATGTATGTCCTTGACCCTCACTTTCACTTAATTTATTACGAGTTTGGAATTTCCCATTATTTGAAGTTTGTAGATTCATTTTTTATTAGCTATTTCTAACATTTTCCACAATGCAATAAACTCTACTCTGGTATTTGTTCCTCTTCCCGAAGCATATCTAAGGAACAAGAAGTGAATTGGATTAAAGTAAAACATCCTACCTACTCCATAGCAAGGATTATGGTCTTGAGAAGCTCTATCGAAAAAAACCCATGCGGTATCCTGGATTCATTTAGGAATAATAGGAATTCTTACTTTCTTTTCTTTTGGGTCTAGCTTGAATTCATTGGAAATATTTCTTATGAGCCCAATAGAGGACTCTGGAGGAGCAAGCTCAGTTTTAGAGTTTCGAGAGTTGCGGGCCTACATGGTGTTGATAAAGATGAAAGGAAAATCTTAGAAGAGTTTGACTAAACTTACTGTTTGATAACCACACTTTCAAACACCTGTCTAGATGTCACTGAGACAAGGAGGATATCTGGCCAAATTGATTATTCAATATTGTCATGACCTTCAATGAGTATGGGAAAGAAATAAAAAATGATTTATTGTTTCTTAATTGGCCATTCATAAAGAGTAGATACCATGACTGTACCACCCTGGTTTGATGCAATTATCCCATGTTAGAAGCTTATTGTTCGAGGTGAGCCAAAGAGTTTTTCTATAATAGGATCTTGCAGCTTCTAGATTGGGGCCCGCCACCATTGATATTCAATCAAATCTTTCTCCTCCATGACAATTTGGTAACTAATCTTGGATGTGAGGTCAATCCTTCCTGCGTTTTCAGACTATAGGAGGGAGAATACTTCCTCCTCATTGATTCTTATACACTTTAATACTAGTAGATCAACAACCTGAATCCATTCTCATGCATCCTAACCAACTAGGTCCAAATCTACACAATACTTCCTAATGGCTCTACATCGACTTTGAGGAGTTTGTGCTTTTTTATATTGAATAAAATGTATACCTTTCGAATGAAAAATACCTAGAAAATATAGGCCAAAAGAAGGGGAAACCAAGTGGTTCTAAGCAGATAAGAATACATTCCAACGATAGAAATAAGAAGTGGAAAGAGAGAAAATATAAGAAGACATCAACCACTACACATCGTTGCAAATATCTCACCAACCATTGCAATCATTGCAACATTGATGAACTCGAAGAAATGCAAGAAGGATAGAAAGAAAAAAAACATTCTAACAATAGATTTGATCAATCAGGTGGAAAGTAACTCTAATGTGGATGAAAATAATGTCTTCACATCTACATAGAAGGTGGTGAATGTGAGTATCCTTCATTTATAGGAAGAGAAGGATATTACCAAACTCTTCGACATCAATATTCAGGTCAAGAAGACCAAATAGATTATTTTGACTACGGTTCAAAAGATAATCTCATAGAATTGGAGCTAGTTGACATGCTTGTGTTAGAGGTTTGGAATCATCCTATAGCATATCCATTGGGATGGGAAAAAAAGGATGCAAAGGTCAAGGTAACAAAACAGTGTAATATTAAATTTATTGTATGTGTTGATTTTATAGGTGAAGTAGAATCAAACAGAGTGTCACTAGATGTATGTGGAGTAGTGTTTGGAAGGCCCTACATGTATATGAAGGATGCTATATTCATTAAGAGATACAATTAGTAACGCCTTATCAAGGATGGGAAATCCTTCATCATCACTTTGCATAAAGGAATACACAATAATTTAGTAGTAATTTCTAATCAAGCTAAGAAATTGATCAATTCTAGCAAGACATATGTTTTACTTTTGCTAAGGGAAAATTAGTCTAGTGAAGAGTCGTTAAAAGTTAAATTAAAGAGAATGGTGTACTAAGGATTAAAAAAATGATTTCAAGGAGTTTCTAAAGGAATACGAGGGAGTGTTTTAAGAGCCTAAAAGGATACCATCTAAGAGTGAAGTGAATTACAAAATCCAATTATTTCCATACTCATCATTGTTGAATTTTGGGTTGTCTATACAGTTTGTTTTGGAAAAAATGAAGCAAAGTAGCAATTTCAACAATTGTAAGAGAGGGGTGTGATTTTACCAAGTACCTCACCTTCTGGGTCACCCATCATAATGTTTTCCGAATAAGGATGAAACTTGCAGAATGTGTATCAATTAATGGGCATTGAACAAGATTAGACTAACAAATTGGTAGCCTCTTCCCAGGGTCAATGATCCATTGAAAAAATTGAAAATTTTCAATTAATTAACTAAGATGGACTTGACGTGATGAAACATTTTTCCATAATTCTGACAAACAAATCGTCATAATTATGATAGACCACAAAAAAATGTTTCATTGGAATTCTGATGAACCAACCATATTTTAATCATAATTTCGATGAACCAATTGTTGAAATTATGACAAACCATGATGACACTTTTCATCATATTTTCGACGACTCAACCATCATACCTTCAATGATTTTTCATTTGAATTCAGATGGAATCATAGTTCATCATTCTTTGGACATCTCATATGTGAAGAAAATGGGTCGAAGGCTTTGTTGTAAGTGAGACATTTGTTTGACACAAATTCAACATTGGTAAATGGGTCGAAGGTAATAGTGTATGGTTTTTGGAGAGTTAGGTACAATATGAATACTTGGACAAAGGTCAAGTGATGAAAAATTATCATTAGGCCTAAAACATAGCTTACAAGGCTCAAGATCCATCAATGAGCCCTCAAACCACAACATATGATCTCTTTGTGGAATATTTGTCCTTCAATTTGCAATATGGATACCATTAGAAGGTTTCAAGCACCAAGTATTGGTTGTGGGGTGCTATACATGGTCAAGTGAGGAAAATAAAGCATTATGACCTAAATTGAGCTTCAAGGAATCCAAATCCTAGAGCAATTCCTTTAACCACCACACATAATGTGTTGAGAGTATCATCTACCTCTGGGTTGGGATATTCGAACCGCTAGAAGTTTTTGAGCCATAGGTATGAGTCTCATTGCCTCGAACATGTTATGGGAAGTAAAATTGAGCCTCGCGCACTACATATCTCTATCTCTCTAACCTTCCCTCCCCTCCCCCCTCTTTCTCTATCTCTAACCCTCCCTCCCTCCCTCCTCCCCCTCTCTCTCTCCCCTTTTCAGCTCCCTCCTCTATCTCTAAGTCTATCTCCCCTGCCCACCCATTTTCCCGTCGTTCCTTCTCTCCTCTACTCTCCCCCCTCTCTTTTTTATCTTTCCCCCATTTTCTCTCTCTCTCTCCCCTACTAATCCCCCTATCTATTCACCTATCTCTCACTCCTTTGTCTCTCCGTCTGTTATCAGCTCTCTCTCTCTCTCTCTCTCTCTCTCTGCTCGCCTTTTCCACCCTCTCTCCTTCTCTCCCTCTCTTGCATCTACTATCTCTCTCTCTCCTACACTGTATCCACTGCCTCTCTCTCCACTTCCCTCTCCTCCGCTCACTCCTCCTTTATCCCCCTCTCTTGGCCCCCTAACTCTCTCTCCCCTCTATCACACCTCTCCCCCTCTCTCCCCTCCCTCCCTCCCTCTTTTTTCTCTCCCTCCCTCCATCACCATTCCTCTAGACCTCTCGCTCTATGTGTCTCTCTCTCCCTGGTTCTCTCTGACTCCCTCTCTCACTCGTCCATCCTATTCCCCTCTTTCCAACCTCTTTATCTCTCTCTGTCACTTGTTGTGTGACCCTCTCCCTTTTCTCTCCCTCCTCATCAACCCTTCTCTCCTCTCTTTCTCTTTACCTTTTTCTCTCCTCCTCTCTCTTCCTATGTCTCTTCCCTCCATATTTATGTCTACGTACCCTAAATTCTCTCCCCTTCCCAGTATCTCTTCTACTCCCTCCTCTCTCTTTGTGTTCCTCTCTCTTTGTCCCTCCCTCTGTGCCTCCCCCCCCACCTCCTCCACACAACCCTCCCCCCCCCCTCTCTCTTTGTCTGTCTCTCCTCATGCTCCTTCCTCTGTCTCTCCGTTCTTCCCCTCTCTCTTTTTCTTTGTCTATGTCACCCGTTTCTCTCTCTCAGTCTCACTCTCTTTCCACCTCTTTCTCTCTCCTCATCTCTCTCTCATCCATCCCCCTCTGTCCCTCATGTCCTATGTCATGATTCCTCCCCATCTCTCTCCCTCTCCATCCCACTCCACTCTTGTCTCTCTCCACTCTCTCCCTACTTGCCACCCTCTCCTGTTGTCTGTGATTCGTCCACTCTCTGGGATTCTCTCCCCCCTATCTCTGTCCCTCTTTCCTCTTGGTTTCTCTGTGTCTCATGTCCCTCATCTCCCCCACTGTCTGTCATTCTCTCTCTCCTCCCATTATCCATGTTCCGTCCTCACCTCACCTCACTCTTGGTTTCTCTCTCCCCTCTCTCCACCTCTCTCTCTCTCACTCTCATCTCTCCCTGTCCTCTCTCTCATCTCTCTCTCCCTGATCTCTCTCTCATCTCACTCTCTCTCTCCCTGTCCTCTCTCTCCCCCCCACTCTGGAGACTCTCTGCATATACCGGCACAGCATCTCCATGGGCCAGTTTGTATGCATATATACACGCTCCTTTATATATACTCGCCATGTGTTTTCCGCCATCATACTCACTATATGGCTGCGTCACTCCATCGCCTGCTGCCTGCCATCTCTCTGGTGTCTCTCTCAAATTAAGTGCTAAAATAGTGTTATCTGTTGATCAAAATATTCTCAAAAGCCAGTCAGCCAAAATCTATATGGAGTGTTGAATCACTACCCAACCAATGTGATTCTATCCCCATTATAGTCCTCTCTAACTATCTCCCTCCCAAATTTAAAGTTACAAACATGAAATACAAAATGAACGTTATCCAATTTTCTTTTGATAAAAAAAAATTGAAATTCCTTGCTTAAATGCAACCTACAAAGTGGTTTGTAACATACATGATGTTGAGTTCATCTACATTGTTTGAGGTTGACATCAAAGTCCCATACAAATGTTTCTGGCACAGACTAATAAATCTCCATAAAATTAAATAAAAATATTTGATTTCATTTTAAAAATAAACCCAATTTTTATATGATTTAAGGATTTAAAATTTTTACATATAAACAAGCCAGTCCAATTTTAAGGCAAGGTTGAGGCAAAAAATTTCGAGACCTATCACTTCCTCGCAAAAATGCACTTTCTCCTGGCTGTGCTTATGGTAAAATCTATATGGAGTGTTGAATCACTACCCAACCAATGTGATTCTATTCATTTAATAGGATCTTGCAGATTCCATATTGGGCCCTGCCACCATTGATATTCAATAATATCTTTCTCCTCCATGACAATTTCGTAACTGATCTTGGCTTTGAGTTCGGTCGTGCCTACGTTTTCAGACTATATGAAGGAGTATACTTCCTCCTCGTTGATTCTTATACAATTTAGTACTAGTATATCAACAACCTGACTCCATTCTCATGCATCCTAACTAACTAGGTCCAAATCGACACAATGTTCCCAACTGGGTCTACCTCGACCTTGAGGAGTTTTCTCTTTTTCATAGTGAATAAAATGTATACCTTTCGAAATAAAAATACCTAGAAAAGGTAGGCCAAAACAAGGGGAAACCAAGTGGTTCTATGAAGATAAGAAGACATTACAAGGATGGAAAGAAGAAGTGGAAATAGGGAAAATATAAGAAGACATCAACCACTACACATCGGTGCAAATAAATCACCAACCATTGCAATCATTGCAACATTAATGAACTCAGAGATCTGCAAGAAGGATAGAAAGAAAAAAAGCATTCTAACAATAGATTTGATCAATCAGGTTCAAAGTAGCTCTAATGTGGATGAAAATAATGTCTTCACATATATGTAGAAGGAGGTGAATGTGAGTATCCTTCATTTCCAGGAAGAGAAGGATATTACCAAACTCTTCGTCATCAATATTCAGGTCAAGAAGACCAAATAGATTCTTTTGACTCTGGTTCACAGGATAATCTCACAGAATTGGAGCTAGTCGACATGATTGTGTTGGAGGTTTGGAATCATCCTATACCATATCCATTGGGATGGGAAAAAAGGATGCAGAGGTCAAGGTAACAAAACAATGTAATATTAAATGTGTTGTATGTGTTGATTTTATAAGTGAAGTAGAATCAGACATAGTGCAACTAGATGTATGTGAGTAGTGTTTGGAAGGCCCTACATGTATATGAAGGATTCTATATTCATGAAGAGAGATCCAATCAGTACCGCCTTATCAAGGATAGTAAATCCTCCATCATCACTATGCACAAAGGAAAACAAAATATTTCACTAGTAATTGCTAATTGAGCTAAGAAATTGATCAGTTCTATCAAGACATATGTTTTACTTTTCCTAAGGGAAAATTATTCTAGTGAAGAGTCGTTAAAAGTAAAAATAAAGAGAATGGTGTACTAAGGATCAAAAAAATGATTTGAAGGAGTTTATAAAGGAATATGGGGGAGTCTTCTAAGATCCTAAAAGGATACCATCTAAGAGTGAACTGAATTTAAAAATCTAGTTATTTCCATACTCATCATTGTTGAATTTTGGGTTGTATATACAATTGTTCTTGGAAAAAATGAGGCAAAGTAGCAATTGCAACAATTGTAGGAGAGAGGTGTGATTTTACCAAGTACCTCACCTTTTGGGTCACCCATCATATTTTTTCTGAAGAAGGATGGAACTTGTAGAATGTGTATCGATTAATGGGCATTGAACAAGATTAGACTAAATAATTGGTACCCTCTTCCCATTGTCGAAGATCTATTGCACCAATTGAAAATTTTCAATTAATTCACTAAGATGGACTTGACGTGGTAAAACATTTTTCCATAATTCCTACAAACAAATCGTCATAGTTCTGATAGACCACAACAAAATGTTCCATCGAAATTCTGATGAACCAACCATATTTTAATCATAATTTTGATGAACCAATTGTTGAAATTATGACAAACCATGATGACACTTTTCATCATATTTTCGACGACCCAACCATCATAATTTCAATGGTTTTTTATTTGAATTCAAATGGAATCATAGTTCATCGTTCTTTGGACACCTCATATGCGAAGAAAACAGGTCGAAGGCTTTGTTATACGTTAGACATTTTTTTGACACAAATTCAACATTGGAAAATGGCCGAAGGTAATAGTGTATGGTTTTTGGAGAAGTAGTTATAAATATGAATACTTGGACCAAGGTCAAGTGATGAAAATTTATCATTAGGGATAAAACATAGCTTCCAAGGCTCAAGATCCATCAATGGGCCCTCAAACCACAACAAATGATCTATATGTGGGATATTTGTCCTTCAATTTGCAGTATGGATAACATTAGAAGGTTTGAAGCACCAAGTATTGGTTGTGGGGTGCTATACATGGTCAAGTGAGGAAAATCAATCATTATGACCTAAAATGAGCTTCAAGGCATCCAAATCCTAGAGAAATTCCTTTAAACACAACACATAATGTATTGAGAGTATCATCTCCCTCTCGGTTGGGATATGGGAACCGTTAGAAGTTTTTGAACCCTAGGTATGAGTCTCATTGCCTCGAACATGTTCGGGGAAGTAAAATTGAGCCTCATGCACTACATTAATCTCTCTCTAACCTTGCCTCCCCTTCCCCCTCTATCTCTATCTCTAACCCTCCCTCCATCCCTCCTTCTCTCTCTCTCTCCCCTTTTAGCCTCCCCCTTCTATATGTGACTCTATCTCCCATGAACACCCATTTTCCAATCTCTCCCTCTCTCCCCTACTCTCCCCCTCTCTTTTTTATCTTTCCCCCCCTTTTCTCCCCTCTCTCTCTCTCTCTCTCTCCTACTCCCCCCCTCTCTATTGTTATAGCAAGATTTGCCTCACCATTTCTATCTTGCACAGAGGGCCTTTTTCCATTTCCCTATGAAGACTTATCATCCCTTTTTGATGAATCCAGAGATAAAAATATACATTTTTGCACATATACGCACCCTATCATCTATACAACAAGCGTATACGTAGGTTGCTCCACTACAACCCACGTACATCGGGTTTGTGCCAGAAAATACAAAAATCGAGATGGGTTTCCATGTCATGACAAGAGATTTTTGATCATTGGCCTTCCATATAGTAGAAACATTCTGACTCGGCCCTTCAGTTTCATTTTGAAGGATATAAGAGCACAATTTTGAGCTATGGAAAAGAAAAGAAAGAATTCAACTTTGAGAGCAAAGTTACTCTGGAGAAATTACTTGATATTGAGTTTGCATCCCTTTGTCCCTCAATTCTGAACATAGTTTTCATCCCCCAAGCTCTTTCCCTATTGTTGAGAGAACCTCATTGTCTCTCTCCTTTGAGATTGCCTTTGGTGGAGGATTGAAGTGGTGGAGGTCTAGTTGGAAGGAACTTGGTTTCTTGGTTTCGAACTGTGCCGACACGAAAATTTGTAATGTTGAAACTTTTGTTGATCAATTATTAATAGAAATACTCCTTTCCCGTCCTATTGGTATCATGCAAATATATGATTTTTATCCATGGGCATGTTTGTAATGTTTATTAATGGATTATGTTATCTAATGTGCTAACCCCTTTACATCATCACTATATACGTTCTTTGCTTGTTTGTTGATAACTTATTGCAGGTACAAAGCTTTGGGTCGAAGTGCTCAACAGTGGAACATCATCAAACGTTGGATCGAGGTAGGCTTCTTTCTTATCTTGCACATTAGTTTATATAACATACAATGGACTTGAGTTGATTTTCAAATTCATACTTGTATGTTTTGGTTTACCCTTGGCCATAGAGAGTTTTTCCCTTGGCCATGGGTTACTTGCAGGAGTTATTCTGCTTATATCCTGGGTTAGATAGAGGTCGGACAACACACAACCTTTATGGAGGATTACCTCTCCAGGGGGATCTAAACGACTGGTTGTTAAGCCCACGAGGGCCTTTATAACTGATTTTGTTACCTCCAAACTTTAGCAGGGAGTCTCAAGTCCCTCTTGAACGAGGCATACCTTCTTTAGCAAGGGAGTCCACTCAACCACTTTAGCCCATTTGCATGCATATTGGTCGTTTGAATTTTTTGTATGCTCTTTGATTACTAGCTGGCCTTGGGATATATTTTTATTTTGTAGAGTCATAATTCGTCATGGAGTCGGAACAACCTCCCTGTCGGTCCCGTCAAATGCTACAGTTACCATCGGATTTTGGGTTCTTTCCTTCTAAAAGGTGTATAGTTTGTAGAAGTGGTACACACACATCCACCTTTCAGACTTGTGGTTCCACAAGGATGATTATTGAGTCTAGTATTCAGAACACTAGGAGTTATTCAACTCACATACCCACTATAATTAATGACACCCCTTCGACTCTTGAAACCGCTACAATTGCAATGTCAGAGGCTTATACTAGTACTATGCCTCAACTTATAGTTAATGCTTCATCACTTGCATCGAACCCTTTTGGGGGTTTCGGTCACTCGTCGGGTTACAATGTTCAATCCATCCCTATGGTTTGTAGTCCATTTTCTTATGGTATGCCTAACTTCACGTTGCAATTTTCAATTGTCATCCCAGTTGTTGGCCCCAATGCTAGCCTTGGACTTGGGGGCACTACACCTCCTTACACTCCTTTTCCATTTTGTGGTACTCATATACCCCAAATGAATCCTAATTTAGGAAGTGTCCCTTTTCTTAACCCCGGATCTAATCCTTCTACAATTGGATGGAACAACCCAGTTGGCGGACAAGTTCCGCCTTACATCCCGATCTCCTCGGTGTCGATTCTGACCAATACTTTTGGCATGATGAATCCAATTCAATCCTCTGGATTCCCACCTGGAGGAGGTCATTATTACACTTTGGGCAACCCCCAACCCAGATCCAATCCGGTTGGGGGAAATTTTCAAAACCTTCAACTCGAATATAATCTAGCTGGGGGGGATTTTCATAATTCTTATCATAACATTCCTGTCAGAATGATGCCCAACCCATCTTATAAGAATCAGCCCAGAGCAGGTCGTTATAATTCTAGACAAGGTTTTGGTCCTTACCATAATCCTAGATGGAATGTAGTTCCCAATTCACAATCTTTTGCGGGAGGGTGGGGTCAAATGTCGCAACCCCATCTCCCTTTTATGGCCACACTTAATCTGGCAGACTTGTCTAAGTTAATGAATGGCCTAGTGAGTCATGATCCCAGATCATCCCACATGGTCCCCTGTCCCCACCAAAATTCTTCAGACATTCCAAAGTTTGAAGGTAAGAATGGTGAAGACCCTGGTGATCACGTCACTACTTTTCACCTTTGGTGCTCATCGAATTCTTTGAACCATGATTCTATTAGATTACGATTATTCCAACACACACTCATTGGAGTTGTGTCACAATGGTACATTGAGCTACCTAAAGGGACATATGGATCATTCCATCAGTTTGTGCTAGCCTTTCTGAACCACTTTCAATCGCCCATACGTTACGATGTCGGTCTTGAACTTTTTTCAACTTTGCGCTAGGGTACCGACACTCACATATCAGATCATATCCAGGAATGGCATAGACGGAGGTGGTTGATTAATACTCCTATACCCCCGACCATTATTCTAGAATGGTTCCTAAAGTATTTTCACCCTCTTATCTCGAAGGATGTTGCTACTTCCAGGGTCTTCAACGAGGAAGAAGCTATCTTTAGATCCCAACAACTTGATTTGATATACGCTCAGTATGGGAAGTTATATCACCTTGTTCCAGAAGCACCGCGGCCAAATCACGATCCTAGACAGATGCCCAGAAATCATGTTGATGGCATTGTAGGGTCTACCAATGTAAAGTCCACAGACTCGACAATGAAGTCTATCGGAGGGTCATCTTCATCTGCATCCTCCAAACCCACCCAATTGACAGATGTACATTCCGTGCAATCGTCGAAGAAACCAAATGGTGACCGAAAACCAAATGGGAATGAAAGGAAAGGTCAAAGCAATCATAAGGGTGGGAATAATAACAATAAACCTAAGGACAAAGGAAATAATGAAAGGCAAAATGATAATGCTGGAGAGGGAAATAAAGAGAACTATAAGGTGAAGTTTCCTTGTAAACTTTGTACCAATGACCACCTTACACATTTATGCCCCAAACTCATGGAGGCTATGAGGCTTTTAAATATACCACTCATTGTGCTGACAAATCCATTCCCACACAACCAACACTTAGCCTCGAGCTTTTCGAACAACGGAAATGCATTGGGTGGAAGTCAAAACCCACTGTCGCAAGATGGCGACCATGTTTGTATCAATATGGTCGATTTGAAAATATATATAGCCACCCACTCTTGAGATTATAGCTCTTCAAAAGCTAGTACTAGTCTAGAATCTCCTCCTCCCCCTCCAGAGATGAACTTACAGATTGAGAAACTAGAGTCACCGCCTCGTATTCCAAAAGGAGTACTTAAGTGCTCTACCCACAACCCTAATGCTAGATTCACCCAGAACTAGTCTATTGTTGAGGATATAGGTAAAACCCCTTGCGCGATGTCAGCTTTAGAGTTACTCCAGATGTGTCCATCACAGAGGAATGCCTTACTCTCTGCCTTAGGATATCTAGAACCTAGTGGCTCAAAAATTATCAAGTTTGACGTCACGGATGTGAAGCCTCACTTACCTTACCATGTGGATTTCCAAATCCACATGGAGTATTCCAAGTATACTATAAAACGAGCAATCGTTGATGAAGGTGTTGCCACTTGTGTGATGTCCCTAGTCTGTTGGAAATATCTCAGTTCTTCGACCCTTTCCAAGTCATCGAACATGTTGACTGCATTCGACAGTCATTCCTTCCACCCTCATGGTATTCTCCCTGCCTTTCTGGTCCAGTTAGGTGGGCAGATGGTAGAGGTGGAAGTAGAGGTAGTTGATGGAACTCTTGATTATAACCTGTTACTAGGTTTAAATTGGACCTACGCTATGGTTGTTGTCGTATCGTTCATCTTTCGTGTACTTTGTTTTACTCATCAAGGGGAGATCGTGACTATCGACCAGTTATCCTTTGCGTACTCTAGTTCTAACGCATTTGTTGGACTGTCAATCCTCGTGATTGACGATTCTTAGCCATCTACTGAGAATATCGGTGTTGAAATGTATTCTTCCCTCATGGGTACTTTTGACTTCTCGACATCGATTCACCATGCTTACGCCATGTCTAGTAGGCCCGCTTTTGTAGGGAGGCCCTTTCCTTTCCGCACTTACTATTTTAGTGATCCATGGATCCTACCTTCTCTGAATTCATCGTGTGAAGGACAGTTTCATGTTGGAATGGCTATGCCACTATCGACAATAGAGATTGTGTATCAAGATGTTGTTGAATCTTCTTCTGATCCTGATCCTGTTACCTCATAGACGAATGAGGAGGATATGGTTCTTAGGCCTGTATGGGCCAACTCGTTATCTTGTTCGCATGATTTCCTTGACGAGACTTTGCCTTCGTATGAATCTATCCTCAAAGCCATGAATGGTTCTGAGAGACCTTGGGATGACAAGCATCATTGATCCTATTTTCTTCCAAGTCTTGAAAGAATCGAGCAAGATGACTTTCGGTCTACCTTGAGTGAGATAGTCAATTAGGCCGTAGTTCCACTTGATACGCATGACATTTATGCCGAAGTAAATATGGATATTTTTTCTCCTACCATCTCGATCGATATCTCTCATACCCCTAGAAAAATTGAGAACACAAATATAGGTGAGGATTGTTCACCTGAAGAAATTATGATCTACACCGATCTCTTCAAATAATTTTGAGATGTATTTGCTTGGTCATATGAAGAGATGCCAGGGATCGACCCTCAGATTGTTGACCATGATATTAGAACTTAACCAGATGCTAAACCTGTTCGATAAAGTCTTAGAGTTGTGAATCTTAGGAAGTCCCCTGCTATTAAGACAGAGGTGGAGAAGTTGCTTAACGTTGGCTTCATCTACCTGGTTCCCTTGACCAAATGGGTATCCAATCCTGTTCCTATAAATAAAAAGAAAGGAACCATCCGTATGGAATTTCACGACCTGAACAAGGCTTGTCCTAAAGATAACTTCCCCATGCCTTTCATTGATCATAATCTCAATGAGTATTTGGGAAGCGAAATATTTTCCTTTATGGATGGATTTTTAGGCTATAAACAAATCCAGATCAAACCTGAGGACCAACACAAGATGACATTTATATGTCCTTGGGGTACTTTTTCATACCAAAAAATTCCTTTCGGCCTTAAAAATGTCGGAGCAACCTTCCAAGGTGCCATGAATTTCTCTTTTCACAATATCAAGCACATAGGCAAAGCCTACCTAGATGATCTTGTTTCTCACTCTTGCAAGAGAGTGGATCATGTTATACACCTTCGGCTAGTTTTTGAAAGATGTCGTTACTATAGAATCTGGTTAAACCCTCATAAATGCATATTTTTCATTAAGTCTGGTCGTCTCTTAGGTTTTTTAGTTTCCGAGACCGAGATCATGGTAGATACTCTTAAGGTTGAGGAAATACTTTAGTTGCCTCCCCCGCGCACAATTAGACAACTTCAAGGTTTACAGGGAAAATATAACTTTCTACGTCGGTTCATAGTGAATTATGCCAATATTACTAAGGGTTTCATGTGCCTCTTGAAAAAAGAAACCCCCTTTATCTAGGATGAGCGAGCCCAAGAGTATTTTTATGCTTTGAAGAAAGCCTTGGTATTGGCCCCTCTGCTGAAATATCCTGATTACAATAGAGATTACCTGTTATATATTGTCGTGTCTACAAAGACGATTGGTATGGTTCTAGTTCAGGAGGATGATGAGCTCCATGAGCATGTCATCTACTATCTCAGTTAGAATTTAGTCGGTCCTGAGCTTAATTACTCTCACGTTGAAAAGATAGCTTTGGCTGTAGTTCACATAGTCCAATGCATATGTCACTATATATTACTTTGCAAGACTATAGTGGTTGTCGATGTCAATCTGTTTCAATACTTCCCTACTAGACATATCATTGGGGGATAATATAATAAATGCATTTTCATCTTACAATAATTTGATCTCGACTTTGCTTTGGCCAAGTCCAAGAAATCACTAGCTTTTGCAGAGTTAATATCTGATTTTCCACAATTAGACGAGGATGTTATCCATGTTGATTCGTTCACAGAAGAACACACTTTCCTTGTCTCGTCATCCGATCCCTGGTATGGATACATTGCTTTATATCTTCAAACCTTCAAGTTCTCTTAGCATCTCTTGCGAGATGATCGGCGATGTGTTAGATACCAAGCCAAAAAGTATACCATCATCGGTGACACTTTGTATCGCTGAGGTGTAGATAATATCTTGCGTCATTTCTTAACTCACGAGGAAGCTGAGTTAGTCCTAAATGATTGCCAAAAAGGGGCTTGTGGTGGTCACCTATCCGAGCTTGCGATAGCCCAAAAAATCCCGCGAGTCGGTTATTTCTAGCCCACTATCTTTAAAGATTGTATCGAAGCGGTTAAGAAGTGTCACCCCTACCAGGTGTTCACTCAGAAAATACGCATTCATCCAGCCCCTCTTCACCTAGTGATCGTTGTCGATCCCTTCACCAAGTTGGGGGTAGATTTCATCGATTGCAACCCAACTTTGGCTAGGGAGAATCAACACATTATCGTGGCCATCGACTACTTTACTAAGTGGGTTGAGGCCATTCCTACCGTAAAATCCGATGGGAAGACTGCAACCTTCTTCGTGTTCAACCAAATTATCGCCCGGTTCAGTATCCTGAGTGATATTTCCACTGATCATGGCAGTCACTTTCAGAAAGAAATGATGGCAGAACTAGCATCTAAGATGGGGTTTATACACATTCATTCATCCCCTTATTACCCCCAAGAAAATGGACAAGTAGAGGTCGTCAACAAGTCTCTCAAGACCATTTTGCAAAAAACTGTCAGTCAGAGTAATTCCAATTGGCATGTCATATTATATCTTGTGCTTTGCGCATACCGAACCTCGGTTAAGACTGCCACCAGTTTTTCCCTTTTTCAGTTAGTGCATGGTGTGGAGGTGATCCTTCCTTTTGAATGCAAAATCCCTTCTCTCAAGTTGGCAGTTGAGCTCCTCCCTTACACTTCAGATTTAGAGAGACACCTTGTGCACCTAGATATTCTTGACGAGAAACGTCGAGACACCTTTACAACTATTGAGGCAAACAAGAAATGTGTCAAGGTTCAGTACAACAAGTCTGTCTGTCCCCAGTTGTATGTTGAGGGTGACTTGGTTCTCTTATATGACCAAGCCAAAGAACTGCTAGGGAAAGGAAATTTTAATCCCATGTGGCACGATCCTTACATCGTGCGACGTGTCCTAGAAAAAGGAGCTTACGAATTAGAATATTATGAAGGGAACAAGTTGACCAAGCCCATAAATGGGATCTACTTGAAAAGGTACTACACTTGAGCCCTAGGCTTGGGTGGAACTCTTTGTATACTAATGTAAATTTAGTGTATATACATCTATTTTCTCCTTTTCTTTTGTCTTTAGCTTGCTTATCGAGTTTTCCCTTCGTTGGAAGATGTCAACGGAGCCTTCGTTCTACCTAGGATTCGTAGACGGAGCCAGTCATCATACACAGAACTCGGCTTCCACCGCTTGGGTGGTTTACTCACCTGAGGATCTACTGGTGTCTTCAAGTGGCGCATGCCTAGGGCCATCCACGAATAATGTGGCCAAATATAGCGTCATCATAGAAAATTTGTGCGATGATATCTCACATGGCATCCTTTCTTTAGAAGTTTTCCTGGATTCCCAGTTAGTAGTATGTCATTTGAACGGTCGTTACCTCGTGCGTGATCCTACTTTACTCCATCGATTCCTACGGGTATGTATTTTAGAACGACAATTTGATTTTATTACATATTATCACATTCCTAGGAGTTCTAATCATGTATACGATGCCTATGCTAACTATGTTTTAGATTGGCATATGTCACATTAATAAAGCAAAGAAAACCATTAAATCAATGTGCACATTGTAAGATATAAGTAAAGTCGAAGATCCTTAGTTATATATTTCAAAATATGGTGTTTATATTACAAAATTGGGGCTAAAACCTCAATACACATACACATCTGGTATACATATCCCACGACATCTATGCCTATGATGTCGGATGTGTGTCATGATAGAAAACCACGACATTTCTGAGACACTGGAAGAGTCATACCCATGCTCTAGGTACAACAACCACTTGTCGCTGCATGGCTTCAAGTAGATTCTCTGCCTGAACCATAGGAATCCTCTGTGTCAAATGAGATAGGTTGCCTTTCACAGTTTGTAAGACTCTCTCTGCTTCTCCTCCCGCTGCCTCATCTCCCCGGTTCCTCCATCTATGTCGTAGGAATCCCTCTGGTCATCGCAGACCCACGTCTGCGATTACACAAGTGTCTAGTTAATACTCAAACGTCATCCCAAAAATATTTTTGTTCCTTAAATACAAAAATACAAAAAAATGAAATATTTAAAAATATTTTATTACCTATATCACCATAGGCAGCCCCCGGTGGAAGTGGCATATCAGGATCCCCTCTGAAATCGATCCCTGCATAGGGATAGTCATCCAGTGTAATGATCTTCCGCCGCCACCAAAAGAAAAAATCATCGTTGTAGGGTGTGGTCACCCTACCTCCCCCCTATCATCTCATGACCTTGATCCACTATACCATGGTTGGATCGCGTGGTCCTCTAGGAAGAACCTCCACTCTAGGTCCCAGACATGGAACCTACTAAAACAAAAAGCTGCAAAAAATAGAGGTAAACCCGAAGTTTCACTTACTCCCTTGTTTGCACTCCATCAACTGACCCTTGACATTGGTCAACAATGAGGTACACCAATCGTATATAGTGGGTCTAGCACACTCTACTGAGTAAAACATCAACGGTCTCTATGCTTGACGCAACGAGGTCAAACCTATGATCCTGGTAAGCACGGGCACTATGATATTCAAACTGAGATTACATATTGCCCGGATGGGGACTTGAATTCCCACCTTGGGAGTCCCTGCTATATAGTGGGCATCGATATGCTCTTTGATCTTCATCCCACTCCCTGCTCTACGTGAATTGAGGTTCACAACCTCCCCTCGACATGATAGACCAGTCAAGAAATAGATGTCCTCTACTTCAATCCTTAGTGGTTGTCCATCGAGGATAAAGATTCCGCTATCAGGGTCCCAGTAACCCACCAACATCTCCAACAACCTCATTTGGGCTCTCATTCCTTTGAGAGCCCAAAATTTGTACAAACCACATCTTTTTAGAGCTGCTTGAGCCATCGAATCTCGTTCAATAGCTGCATCTACCTCCTCATGCTCTCGCTCTCTCCATTCCAAAACCATCCTGCCAAAACAAATCAATTTTTTGAGTTAAACCCCTTTTTTTTGGCCATTTGCGTACCTATATGTGACCTTCTTTTCACATAGCCATGTGTATGGATTTATACAGACACCATGTGGTTCACATAGGGGTGTATACCTCATCGTACAGGCGACCCTAACAAAGGATACCCGCGTACACTGAAAATCCTAATTTACGCCCTCAAAAACTAAAAAAATGGAACCTAATTCAAAAATGTAATCCACTGAATTTGAAGAGGATGAGATGAAGAGTTACTTGATCTAGACGGTTTGTGATTTCATTTCTCGATGCTCCCACAATCGTCGTTTGAATCTTGGAGGTATTTTTTGTCCAAATTGCACTATTTGGGTAAATATCAAAATGATACAGTCATTTTTTATTTATTACTAATTATAAGCTATTTTTACCCACTTTATATAGTTTCATGCTATTTTTTAACCTAATGGACTAATTCAAGTGTGGTTTTGAGCTGGTTTGTTGTAGTTTTGATTCAGTTTTCTTGCAGATTTCAACGTCATGATCAGTCATTCATCACCTCGGGCAAGTATTTTCATAACCTAGCATATAGGATAGGTATCCACTCCATCGTTCATTTTGGAATTATCCTTTGACTACCGCCTTTTTTACACCTTAGTTACGAACCCATTTGTGGTGATGCAAAACCTTCCGTCTGTTATAAGTAGCGTCGCTAATAAATGGTAGAGACTTACCAAACATGGGTGCCCTAGTTAGATCCCCTTTGTCATTTGGTGCCCATGCTGATTTTTTTCCTTAGGACCAAGAGTCCATTATAACTTGATACATGAATTTATAATGAACCTCATTCCTCATTCATGCACATGCGGCCTTATTCCACGCAGACTCCCAAAAAATGATTCTTAGTTAATCTCTTTTCCAACTCGTCTAAAAACCAAAAAGATTGTCGAGTGATTTGTCCCTTTCATGCTCGTTAATCTGGATTTGAAAGGTCATGAGTCTTAGTTAATCTCTTTTCTGACTCGTTATAAAAAATGGAAAATATTGTCAAGTGAACTTGTCTTTTTCACACTCGTAAATTGGATTTGAAAAGATGTCTATTGGGTACAAGTTTTTCCCCTTTTTCACTCCAAGTAGACTACAAGACATAAAAAAGGATATTTTTTGGTGTCAAGTTGTGATTGCATCTCATGCCCTCGCTTGTTGTATTGAGCCTTTAGCCGGTTCTCGCTTTGCATTATAAACCGTTGCCTAAGAAGTTTTTCATACTCAACCAAGAAGAGCCTTGTTTATATCCTTCACAATTTGACACCCTATACCCTAGAGGAAACATCACCCTGAGTGTCCATCTATCGCATGCATTCCCTTTCATTAAGCATAGGTATGTTCAACTGATGGAACTATTTTGCTTACTTGTGACACTCGTTTCCTCCTCTGCATCATAGCATTCATTTGTTATGAAAAAAAAAAAAAACCGGGTGGGAAGGGATTACTATATTATAATTGGCAGTAGTCGTGTCGCCTTTGAATAGAGAAAAAAATTATTGAGTCCTCGTGTCATCATAATTTTGGGTTTTAGCATGGCCTTAGGAAGATGATCTCGTTACGGATTTTTCTCTACCGACCGGTTAGTCTGCCAATCCCTATAGAGAACGTTATTGATGCCTCCTACATCTAATAGTTACATCATTGAGTCTATGCTACCGAAGTCCACCATATGTTTCATGATCTTGTTCAAAGGAAGTATCACAACCTACGTCGACCACTTCTCAGAAATATTGAATTTGCATGTCGGTCATACCCTCAGTTTTTCTCATAATCACATGATACTATGGTCTCATCATGCACCCTGGCCCTACTTGTATCATCGGTAGGTCACCTTGAACCCAACAATTGAAATTTCATTATTGGTCATTGACTGGGTGGTTTCCCTTGTGTTAAATGACAAGAAATCTATTCACACTTTGGGATTCGTGCAGTGTCTTGAATTCCATTAGCCTTATTGATGGTTTCCTCGCCTTTGTCAGCAGTTTTCATCATTGGTTGTTATTTAGAGGGTCTTTTTCGTGTACCGCTTGTATTTGATACACGCGAAATACGCATAGGTTCGTTGGTTCATGAACATGTTCTTCATCCGATCTCCACTAAATCATGAAGCTCCTTCTTTGTTCCTCGTGTTTACTGACGAGAGATGCCTTAATTCTTTTCTTTCAGCGGGTCTCTTTCCATCGACTTCAGATCATCTATTCTGGATATGGGACCTAGAGTTTTATGAGTACCTTGAGGCTTGCAGTCATTAGTGGTAGGCTCTCTCACCATTGACAGATGGTAATACATCAATGTCTCTTGATCAATGGATTTATCAACTGTTCGACACCAACTCCTTTACTTACACTTGTAGGAATGTACTTAGTGCCTTGATACCTACTTTTATTATTGGTAGCTATTCTCGCGTTTGTTAATAGTATACATCAATGACCAGTAATCAAACTATGTCTCATTTTCTTCG
The DNA here is from genome assembly GCA_010110895.2 of Picea sitchensis. Lineage (NCBI taxonomy): Eukaryota > Viridiplantae > Streptophyta > Pinopsida > Pinales > Pinaceae > Picea > Picea sitchensis. The sequence continues at coordinate 122,981 of SNQJ01S0022229.1, forward strand.
ACCTCAACTTCTTTATTCACATGATGTAGACTTGCACCCTTGGCAGATAGTGTAGAAGACTTGAAGACAGCACTATGTGGCCGCATCTTTCCTAAGATGTTGCTTCCCTTTCATTGGACCAACACTTGTTTGACTTTAGTGATCATGGGAGATCAAATTGTACTTCATGGTATACAGATATCTTCAAATTGATTTTTGAGACTGGTTTTCACTGGGCCTTGTTCGTGACTATGACATCTTTTGGCATATAACCACATTTGTATCTATCTATTCATGGCCAGAGACACTTATTTGGTATATTTTCCGCATGGATCTGCATTGTATTCTTGGTATCCATGCATGCAAAGTCAGTACAGAATGTAATAAGCAATCGAGTTCATCCAGCTGGTTCTCTACCACTCCACTCTTGGGTTATTCTTAATGTATTTCGGCCATCGCAGATACTCCTCTGATCTCACACATTAGGGGGCATCTGTTATAGCAAGATTTGCCTCACCATTGCTATCTTGCACAAAGGGCCTTTTCCCATTTCTCTATGCAGACTTATCATCCCTTTTTGATGAATCCAGAGATAAAATATATACTTTTTTCCACATAGACGCACCCTATCATCTATACAACAAGCATATACACATGTTGCTCCACTAAAGCCCACGTACATCAGGATCTGTGCCAGAAAATACAAAAATGGAGTTGGGTTTCCATGTCATGAAAAGAGATGTCTGATCCTTGGCCTTCCATATATTGGAAACGTTTCGACTCGGACCTTCAGTTGCATTTTGAAGGCTCTAAGAGCATAATTTCAAGCTATGGAAAAGAGGAGAAAGCATTCAAATTTGAGAGAAAAGTTACTCTGGAGAAATTACTTCATATTGAGTCTGCATCCCTTTGTCCCTCAAGTATGAACAAAGTGTTCATCCCCCAAGATCTTTCCCTATTGTTGAGAGAACCTCATGGCCTCTCTCCTTTGAGCTTGCCTTTGGTGGAGGATTGAAGTGGTGGAGACCCAGTTGGAAGGAACTTGGTTTCTTGGTTTCGAACCGTGCTGACACGGAAGTCTGTAATGTTGACACTTCTGTTGATCAATTATTAATAGAAATACTCATTTCCCGTCCTATTGGTATCATGAAAATATATGATTTTTATCCATGGGCATGTTTGTAATGTTTATTATCAAATTATGTTATCTAATGTGCTAACCCATTTACATCATCACTATATACTTGCTTTGCTTGTTTGTTGAGAACTTATTGCAGGCATAAAGTTTTGGGTCGGAGTTCTCAATAGTGGAATATCATAAAATGTTGGATCGAGGTATGCTTCTTTATTATCTTCCACATTAGTTTAATATATAGAATACATTGGAATTGAGTTGATTTCTGCAGTCATATCTGTTTGTTGTGGTTTACCCTTGGACATAGAGATTTTTTCCCTCATAACATATATTCACCTATCTCTCCTTCCCTCTCTCTCTCCATATCATTATCCACCTCCATCTTGCATTCACTCTCTCTCTATCTCTATTCCTCTCTACCTCCCCCCCCCTCTCTCCCTCTCTCCCTCTTCGGAATCTACTGCTCTCTCTCCCTAACTTTGTAACCCCTACCTCTCTCTCCACTTCCCCCTCACTCACTCACTCACTCTCCACCTCTCTTAGCACCTCCCTCTCTCTCCTCCTCTCTCTCTCACTCAGTCTCCCCCTCTCTCCCTCTCTCTCTCCCTCCTCCCCCCCTCCATCTTTCTCTCCCTCCCTCCCTCACCATACCTCTAGAACTCTCTCACTCTATATTTGTCTCTCTCCCCCCCGTTCTCTCTATTTTCCCCTCTCTCACTCCCTCCATCTATATTCCCCTCTGCCTCCAACCTCTCTCTCTCTCTGCCACTTGTTGTCACCCCCTCTCCCTCTATCTCCCCTCCTCATCAACCCTTCTCTCCCTCTCTTCATATTTTCCTTTTTCTCTCGCCCTCTCTCCCAAACCCTCTTTCTTTACCTATGTCTCTTCCTCCATCTCTATATCTCCCTACCCTGAATTCTCTCCCCCTTCCCAACTATCTTTCCTACTCCCTCCCTCTATCTTTTTCTTCCTCTCTCTCCCTCCCTCCCTCTATACCCCCCTTTCCTCTCTCTCTCTCTCTCTTAGTCTCATTCACTCTATCTCTATCATTCTCTCTCTTTATCTATCTCTCCCTCATATAACACTCTCTCCCTCTACCTCTCTACCCCATTCTTTCCCTCTCTCTTTTTCTTTATCTATATATGCCCATTTCTCTCTCTCAACATCACTCCCTTTACCCCTTTTTCTCTCTCTACTTCACTTCTCTCTCTCTCTCTCTCTCTCTCTCTCTCTCT
>SNQJ01S0022229.1:125340-143426 GCA_010110895.2 Picea sitchensis
CTCCCCTCCTCTCTCTTTCCCCCATTCTAGTCCTCTCTCACTATCTCCCACCCAAATTTAAAGTTACAAATATGAAAAACAAAATGAGCGTCATCCAATTTTCTTTTGATAAAAATAAAATTTTAATTCCATGCTTAAATGTAGCCTATGTTGTGCCACACATAAGTCTCACATAAGTCTATGTTGTGCCAATAAGCCTTTGCCCGATGGACAATAACACCCTAAGGTTTCTATCCAATAAAAAGCAAGATAAATAAATTTAAATGTCAAAAAAATAATAAAATTGGATTGGTAAAGTTTAACTAGAATAAAATGGTTATTTGTTTTAAAAGTTTAACTATAATAAAATGGAATAAATTTTTTTATCTACTGCAAATTAATAGTTATGAATGAAAACTCATTACTGTAATTTGGCACAGACTAATAAAACGACATAAAATTAAATAAAAATATTTGATTTCATTTTAAAAATAAACCCAATTTTAATATGATTTAAGGATATAAAACTTTTACATATAAACAATCCAATCCAATTTTAAGGCAATGTTGAGGCAAAAAAGTTCCAGACCTATCACTTCTTGGAAAAAATACACTTTCTTCCAGTTGTGCTTATTCTATGCTATTCATTAATGTCCACAAACACTTGGACATTAATAAATAACATTTTAGGGAATTCATGCTATTTTGCATTTTAGGGAATTCGTGCTCTTTAACAATCCATTATGAAAAATATTATGATATCTTAAATAATCCTTTTGTATCTATTTATATAGAAAGTATCATATTACTCATATATTTTATCTTAAACATGTATACGATCTTACAGTACTTGTAAAACAACAAATTAATATATCGTACTATTCAAAGAATTTCGAGAAAAATTATTATTCATAACATACCCATCATATAAGTAAATAGCCGGTATTACGAGGTATTATGAGCTCGTCTTAAGAGCCTATATGTATTAAGAGGTGTTATAAGCCTGCCAGAGGTATTATGACATAGTAAGAGTCAGTATTAAGAGGTATTATGATCTTGTCTTTCTCTATGGAAAAGTCAAGAGGTGGGGAAGGCTCTTCGCTAAGTGTTACGTGAGAAGGGTCTTCTACTTTAGCAGTCTTGAGCTAAATGAGCCCGTAGTAATGAGTATCCAGTAGCCAAGAACAAATAGCCAATAGTTAGGCACGCTAGAGATAAGGATAGATAGGATAGCCTACCCACGAGAACCAATATGTTGGGGCGATAGATAACAGTTTAAGAAGGAAAACAAAAACAACAAAGAAAATATGTTTTTGCAATGAAAAGAAAGATCACGTCCAACACACGCAACAACTAGAGTCATTCGAATTGACTAGTAAGAAAGAAAAGTGAAGCAACCAAACTTATTTTGAATTCTTAAGAATATAGAACTATCTGAGTACCTCATATGTCAATCAAGCAGGTATCCGAGTACCCTTTCGTCTCTCATAATTGAGAGCTATCAATCTACATCTCTCATAATTGAGAGCTATCAGCTATCAATCCAAAGAGACAAGATAAAAATTCTAGGGTCTTGGAAATAATATGTGGATTGGCTTGGCCATTTTGGGAAGTTTTTTTGGTATTTATGAAGGCTCTTGCTAATGTTTAGGAGAATTTTGGCATTTGGGAATTGTAATGGTCATTCCCCATTTTCTGCCTTCCTTTTCTGTCAAAAATATTACCTAATACTTGTAGAGGGAATGCATTAGACCCTCCTTCTCAACTACCTTAATCTACTTTAATTAATCTACTTTCATTATATATCTTCCTCCTCAACTACCCTAATTAGATATCATTTTTCCAATGAGAAGAATTATATAGTCATATTCTATACTTATGTTTTCATTGACAATGCCTTCAAATTGAAAGATATTTCTAAAGATATTTTTAAAAATTGTAGAGGTTGGGAACCATAAGCCTAGCCAATAATGGCATCAATTACACTCAACATATATCGAACCAAGTGATTCTGGTTGAGGTTTGAATCCTTAAGGACTTTGGTTGGTAAACAATGGTGGCCATTTTCCACTAATAAACTCTACCATATGTTGTTTATCCATATAAAAACCAATGAATAAATGTAATGCTTGACCACTAACTCTTATCCTGCTCACTAACACTTGACCATTACAATGGAAGTTAAATAATTGAACTCTAACAAAACTAATCTTGCCTTTAGAAAATGGAAATGGAAAAGTTATAAGAAAATTGTACCTAGGACATGACTATTGATCATAAACTCGTTTAAATCATCTCCAAACAACCATGCATTTTCAATACCAATCTGCCAACAATTAAACAAAACGAAATGTGAACAATGTTAGATGCTAAAAGCCCACTAAAAAACCAAACAAATTTGAGATCAATGTGAATATTTATAATTACAACAATATATTCAATATATTCAGAGTAGATTCCTCGCATGTGATCATGGAGATCATTCTTTGTTTTGTGTTTCTCATACACGCCCAAGCATACATGCGTAGAGGAAACTGGAAACTTTCAAGAGAAGAGGAAAACATAGAAAAAGCACAATGTGAATGAGGTTTAAATTTATGTTTCGAACTTCAAGATTGCGTTTGAATTTATTTTTAATCTGTTATCTTTTCTAACGGTAAATATTTTTGTGCATGTGAGATTTTCTGACACATCATCATCTATGCTCAATGGACCACGATAATTTGTTATCTTTTCTAACGATAAATATTTAACACGATAAACACTTCTACGATCAACAAACCACTCCCATCAATCTTAAAAACAACTCAAATGATCTATCATAGTGTTCTCACGGCCTCGACAACGACATTCTGTGTGTCTTGCAATTTTTTTTTTTTTTTTAATTTAAATTTGAATTGTAGTTTGAAATATTAAAAGCTGGTGCTATTTATTGCTAAAGTTGGTGTTATTTATTGGTAGGGTGCTATTTATTCTACTATTTGCGTCGACCAACACAAGTGGGTGCTAAACTAGGCACTAATAGAGCCTAGTTTAGCACCCTATTTAGTTCCCCAGTTAGTGCCTAATTTATCTCCTTGTTTAGCTCCAAGTTTAGCTCCCAGTTCAACTTCCTTTTTAGCTTCTAGTTTAGTTTCCAATTTAACTGTTAATGTGCATAAATAGTAATTTTGTTGAGTTTTGGGGGGTTAAGTGGACAATGGCTTTGGGGATAAGGTGATTTAGGGATTTAACGTCTAGGGATTAAGGGATAAGGGGTCAAGGGTTATTGTTTAAGGGATTAAGGGTTAATGGATTAGGGGTTAAATTTTAAGGGATTAAGGGTCAATGGCTAATGTATTTGTGGCTTAGGGGTTAGTTAGTTTAATGGTTAATTGACTAGGGATTATATATGGTCAAGGGATTAATGACATCCATCGACACTACACATAATCATTGAGATCGTCCGTATCTCATTATCATCATCCATCATTTCCATATGTAGAATATTTGTCAGAAATGATCTCTTGAAATTCCATGGAACTTCCAATACACCCATCACAAATATTGTCTTCCATCAATCCCTCACAATGAGAAGTGAATGGGGCCAACATTGAAATTTCTTCAGTTTGTGCCTGTATGGATCAAAATTTGACATGGTTAGACTAGACACATGTGTTGATGGTATGGGAGGGTTTCAAGACTCAAGGACATCTGATGTCCCCACATAATATTTGAAATTGTCCATGTTTTCATAAACCTTCATAATTAATGTCTCGTTGTAATAATTTGTCATTTCCATCTATACAATCTTTGTTGGAACTCTCTTGAAATTTCATGGAACTTCCAATTCACCCACCACAAATGTCATGCACCAACCCTGGATAGTGAGCAGTGAATATGGAAAACGTTGAAATTTCTTCAATACGAGACTGTATGCATCAAAATTTGACATGGTTAGACTAGACACATGCCCTGACAGTATGGGAGGGTTTCATGACTCAAGGATGTATGATTTCCCCACATAATCTTTGATATCGTTCACATTTTTGTCAACGTTCATCATGCATGTGTCATTGTCATCACTCGTCACTCCATTCTATAGAATCATTGTCGCAACTATATTCAAATTTGACATGGAATTTCCAATACACCCATCACAAATTGCTTCCACCGAACTAGCACAATGAGCACTGAATGGGGCCAATGTTGAAATGTTTTCAATCTATTCCCGTATGCATTGAAATTTGACATGGTTAGACTAGACACATGCCCTGACAGTCTGGGAGGGTTTCATGACTCAAGGATGTATGATTTCCCCACATAATCTTTGATATTGTCCACATTTTTGTCAACGTTCATCATGCATGTCTCATTGTCATCACTCGTCATTCCATTCTATAGAATCGTTGTCGCAACTATCTTCAAATTTGACATGGAATTTCCAATACACCCATCACAAATTGCTTCCACCAAACTAGCACAGTGAGCAGTGAATGGGGCCAATGTTGAAATGTTTTCAATCTGTTCCCGTATGCATTGAAATTTAGATAGTTGCCTTGATGGTATGGGAGGGTTTCAAGACATAAGGATGTTTGATGTCCCCGTATGATATTTGAGATCGTCCATGTTTGCATCAACGTTCAATATAATGGATGTCTCATTGTCATCATTCATTATTTCCATCTATAGAATCTTTGTCGGAACTCTCTTGAAATGTCATGGCACTTCCAATACGCCCATCACCAATGTCATCTTGCATCAACCTCTTACAATGAACCGTGAATGGGGCCAACGTTGAAATTTATTCAATATGTGCATGTATACATTGAAATTTGACATGGTTATACTAGACACATGCCTTGACGGTATGGGAGGGTTTCAAGACTCAATGATGTCTGATGTCCCCACATAATGTTCGATATAATACATGTTTTCATCGATCTTCATAATGGATGTCTCATTTTCATCATTCGTTGTTTCCATATGTAGAATATTTGTTGGAACTCTCTTGAAATATCATGGAGCTTCCAATTCGCCCACCACAAATGTCATAGACCGACCCCACATAGTGAGCAGTGAATGGGGCCAACATTCAAATTTCTTCAATATGTTCTTTTATGTGTCGAAGTTTGACATGGTTAGACTAGACACATGACTTGATAGTATGGGAGGGTTTCAAGACTCAAGGATGTATAATTTCCCCACATAATATTTGAGATCATCCACATTTTCATCAACGTTCATCATGCACGTATCATTGTCAATGTTTGTCATTCCATTCTATAGAATCATTGTTGGAACTATCTTGAAATTTGACATGGAACTTCAAATGCACCCATCACAAATTTCTTCCACCGACGCCACATAGTGAGCAGCAAATGGGGCCAACATTGAATTTTTTCAATATGTGCCCATATGCATCGAAATTTGACATGGATAGACTAGATAGTTTCCTTGAAGGTATGGCAGGGTTTCAAGACTGAAGGATGTTTGATGTCCCCACATAATATTTGAGATCATCCATGTTTGCATCAATGTTCAATACAATGGATGTATCATTGTCATCATTTGTCATTTCCATCTATAAAATCTGTGTTGAAACTCTCTTGAAATGTCATGGTACTTCCAATACACCTAGCACAAATTTGATCTTGCATCTACCTCGCACAGTGAGCAGTGAATGGGGACAACATTGAAATTTCTTCAAACTGTGCATGTATACGATGCAATTCGACATGTTTATACAAGACACATGCCTTAATGGTATGGGAGGGTTTCAAGACTCAAGGATGTCCCCACATAATTTTCGATATCGTCCATGTTTGCATGAACGCTCATAATGGATGTATCATTGTCATCATTCGTTGTTTCCATCTATATAATCTTTGTTGGAACTCTCTTGAAATGTCATGGAACTTCCAATTCACCCACCACAAATGTCATGCACCGACCCTGCATAGTGAGAAGTGAATGGGGCCAACTTTGAAATTTCTTCAATATGTTCCTATATGCGTCGAAATTTGACATGGTTAGACTGGGCACATGCCTTGATGGTATGGGAGGGTTTCGATGTTCCACATTGGCACCAATATTCACCATGCACGTATCATTGTCATCATTCGTCATTCCCTTCTATAGAATCATTGTCAAAACTATCTTGAAATTTGACATGGAACGTCCAATACACCCATCACAAATTTCTTCCATCGAACCCAAACAGTGAGCAGTGAGTGGGTCCAACATTGAATTTTTTTCAATCTATGCTTGTATGCGTCGAAATTTGACATGGTTATATTAGACACATGCATTGATAGTATGGGAGGATTTAAATACTTAAGGATGTTTGATGTCCCTGCATAATATTTGATATCATCTATGTTTGCATCAATGTTCAATATAATGGATGTATCATTGTCATCATTCATTGTTTCCATCTATAGAATATTTTTTGGATCTCTCTTGAAATTTCATGCCACTTCCAATGCACCCATCATAAATGCCATCTTGCATTGACCTCACACACTAAGAAGTGAATGGGGCCAACGTTGAAATTTCTTCAAACTGTGCATGTATGCGTCAAAATTAAACATGGTTAGACTAGACACATACCTTGATAGTATGGGAGGGTTTTCAAGACTCAAGGAGGCTTTCAAAGATCTACATTTGCATCAACATTCATAATAAACATTTCATTTTCAATGTTCTTCATTCCCTTATCTATCATTGTAGTCGAAAATATCATGAAATTTGACATGGAACTTCCAATACACCCATCACAAATGTCATGCACCGATCCCAGATACTGAGCAGTGAATGGGGAAAACGTTGAAATTCCTTCAATCTGTGCCTGTATGCATTGAAATTTGACATGGTTATATTAGACACATGCCTTGATTGTATGGGAGGGTTTCAATAATTAAGGATGTATATTGATGTCCCCACATAATCTTTAATATCATCCACATTTGCATTAACGTTCATCTTTCATGTCTCATTGTCATCATTCTCCATTCCCTTCTATAGAATCGTTGTCAAAACTATCTTGAAATTTGACATTTAACTTCTAATACACCCATCACAAATTTCATGCATCGACCCCACATAGTGAGAAATGAATGGGGCCAAAGTTGAAATTTTTTCAATCTGTGACTGTATGCATTGAAATTTGACATGGTTAGATTAGACACATGCCTTGACGGTATGGGACAGTTTCAATAATCAAGTATGTATGATTTCCCCACATAATATTCGAGATCTTCCATGTTTGCATCAATGTTCATTGTCATCATTCGTCATTCCCTTCTATAGAATGTTTTTTGGAAGTCTCTTTAAAATTCTTGGAACTTTCACCATGCCCATCACCAATGTCATCCACTGACCTCGCACAATGAGTAGTGAGTGGGGCCAATGTTGAATTTTCTTCAAAATTTGATTGTATACGTTGTAATTTTACATGTTTACACTAGGTGCATGCCTTGAAGGTATGGGGGGTTTTTAAGACTTAGGGACATTATTATATTCATCATTTCCATAATCATTGTTTTCATTTCCATCATCATCAACAACATATGCATCATGACCCAATTTCTCCATATGTGCCAACAAAGATCAAATGTGGATGAAATAATGTCTTCACATTTACGTAGAAGGAGGTGAATATGAGTATCCTTCATTTCCAGGAAGGGAAGGAGATGACCAAACTCTTCAACATCAATATTCAGGTCAAGAAGAAAAAATAGATTATTTTGACTCTGGTTCACATGATAATGGCATAGCACTGGAGCTAGTCGACATGTTTGTATTGGAGGTTTGAAATCATCCTATCCTATATCCATTGGGATGGGGAAAAAAGGATGCAAAGGTCAAGGTAACAAAACAATGTAAGATTATTTTTTTTGTATGTGTTGATTTTATAGGTGAAGTACAATCAGACATATTGCCACTATATGTATGCAAATTAGTGTTTGGAAGAACCTACATGTATATGGGGGATTCTATATTCATGGAGAGATCCAATCAATACCTCCTTATCAAGGACGAGAAATCCTTCTTCACACTTTTCACAAAGGAAAATAAAATATTTCACTAGTAATTGCTAATCGAGCTATGAAATTGATCAGTTCTAGCAAGACATATGTTTTACTTTTCCTAAGGCAAAATTAGTCTAGTGAAGAGTCAATAAAAGTAAAAGTAAAGAGAACGATATACTAAGGATCAAAAAAATGATTTGGAGGAGTTTATAAAGGAATACGAGTGAGTGTTCTAAGAGACTAAGAGGATGCCATCTAAGACTGAAGTGAAGAACAAAATCAGATTATTTCCATACTCATCATTGTTGAATTTTGGGTTGTATATAAAATTTGTTATGGAAGCAAATGAAGTAAAGTATCAATTGAAACAATTGTAGGAGAGAGTTGTGAATTTACCGAGTACCTCACCTTTTGGGTCACCCATTATAATTTTTCCCAAGAAGGATAGAACTTGCAGAATGTGTATCGATTAATGGGCATTGAAAAAGACTAAACTAAAGACTCGATACCCTCTATCCAGGTTCGATGATATATTGAAATAGATGCAACATTTCAAGTAATTCACTAACATGGACTTGACGTGACGAAACATTTAACCATAATTCTGATGAACAAATCGTTGGGATTCTGATATACCACAATGAAACTTTTCATTGGAATTATGATGAACCAACCATATTTTCATCACAATTTCGATGAACCAATTATTGAAACATTTATCCCTCTCTCTCTTTCTCTCCCCATCCCTCCCATTGTCTCTCATTCTCTCTCTCTCCCCCCCACCCACTATCTTTCATGCTCTCTCTCTCCCTCCCCTCTATCCATATTCCCTCCTTGCCCTCCCTCTATACTCCCCTTTCTCTCTCTCCCTCTCTATCCCACCTGTCTCTCTCACACTCTCACTCTCACTTTATATCTCCCTATTCTCTCTCTCTCCCCCTTCTATAAATCTCTTTCTCTCTCCCTTTATCTCTCCTTCTGACCATTTCTCTCTCTGATTTTGAGTTCATTTGCATTGTTTGAGTTTGACATCAAATTCCCCAACCAATGTTTGAGGCTCCATTGTGAAAAGGTGGCACATAAGTCTTTGTCATGCTAATAAGCCTTCGTTGTCGAGTTGGAAATAAGGACAAACAAATTAATGCTACTAATGATAATAGAACTCGACCTAGTGGGAAATAACACCCTAAAAGTTATGTCCAATAAAAAGAAAGATAAATTAAATTAAATGTCAAAAAAATAATAAATTTAATAAAATCAGATTGGTAAAGTTTAACTATAATAAAATGGTAAAAAAAAATTAAAGTTTAACTATAATAAAATGGTAAATATTTTGTGTTCTACTACAAAATAATAGTTATGATTGAAAACTCATTACTATAATTTGGAACGAACTAATAAAGAAACATACAATTAAATAAAAAGATCTGATTTCATTTTAAAAATAAACCCAATTTTTATATGATTTAAAGATTTATAATTTTTACATATAAACAAGCCAATCCAATTTTAAGGCAAGGTTGAGGAAAAAATGTTCCATACCTATCACTTCCTCACAAAAATGCACTCTCTCCACGTTGTGGTTATGGTAAAATCTCTCCTAAGTGTTGAATCACTACCCAACCAATGGCTGAATTCTATGATATTCATTAATGTCCATGAAAAAAGTGTTAATGGACATTAATGAATGGAATTTTAGGGAATTCATGCAATTTTTCATTTTAGGGAATTCATTCTCTTTAGCAATCCATTATAGAAAATATCACAATATATTAAATAATCCATTTGTATCTATCTATATAAAAAGTATCATAATACAAAAAGAAGAAAGAAAACATGTCTTTTGCAATGAAAAGAAAGATGATTCCCAACACATGCAACAACTAGAGTTATTCAAATTTAGTAGTAAGAAAAAAAAGTAAAGAAACCAAACTTCTTGAGAATTCTTAAAAATCTAAGAAGATGGTTGCATGATTGAGACATGAACAAATTCATAGATCCCATTGAGAAAATTGATTAAAGGAGAGCGCCCAATCCCTGATTCACACTGGGAAGAGTCCATGTGCAATCTGTTCTCTCAATTCATTCTGCAGCATAAAAGATGGGAGCAATCCGACAACAAAACGAGTATGCTCAGATGTCAATCAGGAAGGTATCTAAGTACCCTTTCATCTCTCATAATTCATTAAGAGCTATCAATCTACAGAGACAAGGTAAAACTTCCAGGGTCCTCTAAATAAAGGATACTCAGATTCACCTCCTTCTAAGTAGATGTGAAGACATTATTTTCATCCACATTTGATCTTTGTTGGAATGGATGGATAAATTGGGTCATGATGAATATGATTATGATGATGATGGAAATGAAAACCATGATTATGGAAATGATGAAGAGAATGATTTCCCTAAGTCTTAAAAACCTCCCATACCATCAAGGCATGCACCTAGTGTAAACATGTAAAATTACAATGCATACAGTGACATTTTGAAGAAAAATCAACATTGGCCCCATTCACTGCTCACTGTGCAAGGTTGGTGGATGACATTGGTGATGGGCATGTTGGAGGTTCTAAGACATTTAAAGAGAGTTTCGACAAATATTCTATAGAAGGGAATGACGAATGATGACAATGAACGTTGATGCAAACAAGGATGACCTCAAAGACTATGTGGGGAAATCATACATACTTGAGTATTGAAACCCTCCCATACCATCAAGGCATCTGTCTAATCTAACCATGTCAAATTTCAATGCATACAGGCACAAATTGAAGAAATTTCAATGTTGTCCCCATTCGTTTCTCACTATGTGGGGTCGATGAATGACATTTGTGATGGGTGTATTGGAAGTTCCATGTCAAATCTCAAGATAGTTATGACAATGATTCTATAGAAGGGAATGACGAATGATGATAATCAGACATGCAAGATGAACATTGATGCAAATGTGGATGATCTCAAATATTATGTGGGGACATAAATATACATCCTTAATTATTGAAACCCTCCCATACCGTCAAGGCATGTGTCTAATCTAACCATGTCAAATTTCGATGCATACCTACATAGATTGAAGAAATTTCAATGTTTTCCACATTCATTGCTCACTATGTGGAGTCGGTGCATGACATTTGTGATGGGCGTATTGGAAGTTCCATGTCAAATTTCAAGATAGTTCCGACAACACGTCTATAGAAGGGAATGACGAACATTGACAATGAGATGTTTATGATGAACATTGATGCAAATGTGGAATTTTAAAAGCTTCCTTGAGTCCTAAAAACCCTCCCATATTGTCAAGGAATGTGTCTAGTCTAACCATGTCAAATTTTGATGCATACATATAGAGTTTGAAGAAATTTCAACATTGTCCCCATTCACTTCTCACTGTGCGAGGTCGATGCAATATGACATTTGTGATGGGTGCATTGGAAGTTCCTTAACATTTCAATAGAGTTCTGAAAAAGATTCTATAGATGGAAATGACAACTGATGACAATGAGACATCCATTATATTGAACGTTGATGCAAACATAGATGATATCAAATATTATTCGGGGACATCAAACATCCTTAAATATTGAAATCCTCCCATACTATCAAAGCATGTGTCTAATCTAACAATGTCAAATTTCGACGCATACGGGAACAAATTGAAAAAAATTAAACGTTGGCCCCAATCATTGCTCATTGTGCGGGTTCGATGGAATAAATTTGTGATGGGTGTATTGGAAGTTCCATGTCAAATCTCAAGATAGTTCTAACAATTATTCTATAGAAGGGAATGGTGAATGATGACAATGAGATGTACATGATGAACGTTGATGCAAATGTGGATGATCTCAAAGATTATGTGGGGACATCAATATACATCCTTGAGTCTTGAAACCCTCCCATACCATCAAGGCATGTGTCTAGTCTAACCACGTCAAATTTCAACACATATAAGCACATATTGAAGAAATTTCAACGTTGTCCCCATTCACTGCTCACTATGCGGGGTCGGTGCATGAAATTTGTGGTGGGTGAATTGGAAGTTCCATGACATTTCAAGAGAGTTCCAACAAAATTTCTACATACGGAAACAACGAATGATGACAATGATACATCCATTATGAACTTTCATGAAAACATGGACGATATCAAATATTATGTGGGGACATTAGACATCCTTGAGTCTTGAAACACTCACATACCGTCAAGGCATGTGTCTAGTCTAACCATGTCGAATTTCGACACATACATGTACAGTTTGAAGAGATTTCAATGTTGTCCCCATTCACTGTTCACTATGCGAGGTCGATGCAAGATGAAATTTGTGATGGGTGTATTGGAAGTGCCATGACATTTCAAGAGAGTTCCGAAAAAAGATTTTATAGATGGAAATGAAGAATGATGACAATGATACATCCATTATATTGAATGTTGATGCAAACATGGATGATCTCAAATATTATGAGGGGACATCAAACATACTTAAGTCTCAAAACCCACCCATACCTTTAAGGAAACTATTGATTCTAACCATGTCAAATTTCGACTCATACGGGAACATATTGAAAAAAAATCAATGTTGGACCCATTCACTATTGATTGTGTGGGGTCGATGGAAGAAATTTGTTATGGGTGTATTTGAAGTTCCTGTCAGATTTCAAGACAGTTACGACAATGATTCTATAGAAGGGAATGACAAACATTGACAATGAGACAGATGAACACTAATGCAAATGTGGATGATATAAAATATTATGTGGGGACATTATACATCCTTGAGTCTTGAAACCCTCCCATACTATCAAGGCTTGTGTCTAGTCTAACCATGTAAAATTTCAACGAATGCAGGAACGTATTGAAGAAATTTCAAAGTTAGCCCCATTCATTCCTCACTATGTGGGGTTGATGCATGACATTTTTGGTAGGTGAATTGGAAGTTGCATGAAATTTCAAAATAGTTCCAACAAAGATTCTACATATGGAAACGATGAATGGTGACAATGAGACATCCATTATGAATGTTGATGCAAACTTGGATTATCTCAAATATTATGTGGGGATATCAAACATCCTTGAGTCTTGAAACCCTCCCATATTGTCAAGGAATGTGTCTAGTCTAACCATGTCGAATTTCGATGCATACATGCAAAGTTTGAAGAAATTTCAATGTTGGCCCCATTCATGACTGATTGTGCGAGCTCGATGCAAGATGACATTGGTGATGGGTGTATTGGAAGTGCAATAACATTTCAAGAGATTTCCAACAAATATTCTATAGATGGAAATAATAATGATGACAATGAGAAATCCATTATATTGAATGTTGATGCAAACGTGGACGATCTCAAATATCATGTGGGTACATCAAACATCCTTATGTCTTGAAAGAGTCCCATACCATCAAGGAAACTATCTAGTCTAACCAAGTCAAATTTCAACGCATACGGGAACATATTGAAAAACTTTTGACATTGGCCCCATTCAATGCTCACTGTGCTAGTTCAGTGGAAGAAATTTGTGATGGTTGTATTGGAAATTCCATCTCAAATTTCAAGATAGTTCTGACAACGATTCTATAGAATGGAATGACGACTGATGACAATGAGACGTGCATGATGAACGTTGATGAAAATGTGGACGATCTCAAATATTATGTGGGGACATCATACATCCTTGAGTCTTGAAACCCTCCCATACCATTAGGGCATGCATCTGGTCTAACCATGTCAAATTTCGACGCATACAGGCACATATTAAAGAAATTCCAACATTGGCCCCATTCACTACTCACTATGTAGGGTTGGTGCATGGCATTTGTGGTGGGTGAATTGGAATTTCCATGAAATTTCAAGAGAGTTCTAACATAGATTGTATAGATGGCAATGAAAAATGATGACAATGAGACGTTCATTATGAATGTTGATGAAAACATGGACAATATCAAAGATTATGTGGGGACATTTGAAATCCTTGAGTCTTAAAACCCTCCCATACCATCAACGCATGTGTCTAGTCTAACCATGTCAAATTTCGATGCATACATGCACAAACTGAATAAATTTAAACTTTTTCCACATTCACTTCTCATTGTGAGGGGTCGGTGGAAGACAATGTTTGTGATGGGTGTATTGGAAGTTCCATGGCATTTCAAGAGATCATTTCCGACAAAGACTCTGCATATGGAAATGACGGATGATGACAATGAGATGTGGACAATCTCAATGATTATGTGTAGTTTCGATGGATGTCATTAATCCCTGGACCATATATAATCCCTAATCAATTAACCATTAAACTAGCTAACCCCTAAGCCCCAAATCCATTATCCATTGACCCTTAATCCCTTAAACTGTAACCCCTAATTCCTTAACCCTCAATAACCCACAATCCCTTAACCCTTAATCCCTAGACCTAAAATCCCTAAATAACTTAATCCCCAAAGCCCCTATCCACTTAACCCCCAAAAACTCAACAAAATTACTATTTAGGCACATTAGGAGTTAAATTGGAAACTAAACTAGAAGCTAAAAAGGAAGCTAATATGGAAGCTAAAATGGGAGGTAAAATGGGAGCTAAACAAGAAGCTAAACTGGGAGCTAAATAGGGAGCTAAATTAGGCACTAACAGGGGCACTAAGTAGGGTGCTAAACTAGGCGCTATTAGCACCCACTTGTGTTGCTCGATACAAATAACACCATAAATAGTTCCCTCCTGATAAATAACACCAAATTTAGCAAAAAGAGGATAAAAATACATTAAAACAACGAGTGGAAGCAAAAATGGGAGCTAAAACAGGAGATAATCACAGGGATTTGGTGTAGTGTTATGCATGACCAATGAAGAAACAATAAATCATTTTTTTTTTCTTTCCCATACTCATTGAAAGCCATGAAAATATTGAAGAATGGATTCACCTAGATCTCCTCCTTGTCGCAACTGCATCTAGATAGGTGTCTCAAAGTGTGGTTATCATACAAATAGTTTAGTCAAACTCTTCTAAGGTTTTCCTTGAATATTTTAAAACACCGTGTGGGATCACAACTCTTAAATCTCCAAAAGTGAGCTCATCACTCCAAAGGCCTCCATTGGGATCATAAGAAATCTTTCCAACGAATTCAAGCTAGACCCAAAAGAAAAGAAAGTGGGAATTCCTATTATTTCTGAATGAATCCAGGATACCCCGTGGGGTTTTTTCGATAGATCTTCTCAAGACCACACTCCTTGCTATGGAGTAGGAGGGATGTTGTACTTTAATCCAATTCACTTCCTATTCCTCATATATGCTTTGGGTGGAGGAACAAATACAAGATTATAGTTTATTGCATTGTGCACAATGTTAGAAATAGCTAATAAAAAAGGCATCTACAAACTTCAGATAATGGGAAATTCCAAACTCTTAATAAACTAAGTGAAAGTGAGGGTTGAGGACATATGTGTGTATCTACAAACTTTAGATAATGGGAAATTCCAAACTTGTAATAAACTAAGTGAAAGTGAGGGTCCAGGACATCACTCATTCTATTAAAGTGAGGGTCCAAGACATGGTATTCTGCTAACCATATCTTTCCATAACTCAATGAGGAAGATGATGCCCTCTCAAACGAAGCCCTGGAGATGGATTTCCAACTATAACCTAGGGGTGTTGTGATTATGATTAAGTCTTCCTCCTTATTTTATTGTTTGATACAATCATGTACAATGATATAGTTTGTAGTTTTGTTTTCCAATTATTTTTAATGTCTCCTTCAGACAATGTATAGAACATAGGGATTTAGAGCAATGGATTTAGAGAAGTTCTTATAGAACAAAAACATGCATATTCTTATATTAAACATAAAGATTTTTTTTCATGGGAAAAAAATATTGTAAATTTAATCATGATATACAATGATGAAACTTAAATTGTTTTAATATTATTAAAAATGTTATTTTAATTAAATAAAGTTTTTACCGAAAATTTGTTTTTAATATTTCAAACTAAAAATCAAATTTAAATTAAAAAACAAAATTGCAAGATGCACATAATGTCGTTGTGCCGTGAGAACACTATGACATATCTTTTGAGTTGTTTTCAAAATTGATGGGAGTGGTCTGTTGAGCATCGAGGTATCGATTGTGTTAAAGAATATGTGGATATTGTTGATGATTGATCATAAAAGATAACATGCACAAAAGGATTTACCATTAGAAAAGCTAACATGCACAAAAGGATTTACCATCAGAAAATCTAACATACATAGATTAAAAATAAATTCAAAAGCAATCCTGAAGTTAAAATCTAAATTAGGCTAATTTAGATGAGGATATTTGTGTTGTCGATAATTTTTTAGTTACACATAATATATATTTTTGTTGCGAAGATTTTTCAAAATACAAATAATAACACCCTACATTTTTTCATTGGTTTTTATATGGATAAATGACATATGGTAGAGTTTATCAACCAAAGCCCTTAAGGACTCAAACCTTAACCATAATCACTTAGTTCGATATATGCTGAGTGTAATTGATTCCATTAATGGCTAGGATTCTGCATTCCAACCTCTACAATTTTTAAAATTATATTTATAAATATCTTTTAATCTGAAGGCATTGTTAATGAAAACATAAGTCTAGAATATGACTATATAATTCTGCTCATTGGAAAAATGGAATATGACTATATAATTCTTCTCATTGGAAAAATGATATCTAATTAAGGTAGTTGAGGAGGAGGATATCTAATTAAGGGTAATTGAGGAGGAGGGCCCGACACATTCCCACTACAAGTATTAGGTAATCATTTTGAAAGAAAAGGAAGGCACGAAATGGGGAAGGCCTGTGACACTTCCCAGATGCCAAAATGCTCCCAAACATTAGTCGGAGCCTTCATAAATACTAAAAACACTTCCCAGAATGGCCAAGCCAATCCACATATTATTTCTAGGAACATGGAATTTTTATCTTATCTCTACGGATTGATAGTTCTTAATGAATTATGAGTGACGAAGTGACGAAAGGGTACTCAGATACCTGCCTGATTGACATCTGAGTGTACCCTTTTTCCAGTGTGATTGCCCCCATGTTTGATACTGTAGATCGAATTGAGAGAACGGATTGTGGATGGACTCTTCCCGGTGTGAATCAATCAGGTACTTGGCGCTCTACTTTAATTAATTTTCTCGGTGAGATCTATGAATTCGTTCATGTCTTGATCATGCAACGGTCTTCTTAGATTTTTAAGAATTCTCAATAAGTTTGGTTGCTTCACTTTTCCTTTTTAATATTCAATTCAAACCCAACCATTGGTTGGGTAGTGATTCAACACTTCAGAGATATTTTACCATCAACACAACCCAGAAAAAGTGCATTTTTGAGAGGAAGTGATAGGTCTGGAACATTTTTGCCTCAACCTCCTTAAAATTGGATTGGGTTGTTTATATGTAAAAAATTTGAATCCTTAAATCATATAAAAATTGGGTTTATTTTTAAAATGAAAATATATCCTTTTATTTAATTTTATGTCTCTTTGTTAGTCCGTGTCCGTGCCAAATTATAGTAATGATTTTTCATTCATAACTATTAATTTGTATTATAAGAAATCATTTATATCATTTTATTATAGTTAAACTTTAAAAAAAAGTTGCCATTTTATTCTAGTTAAACTTGACCAATCCAATTTTATTAAATTTTATTATTTTTTTGACATTTAAATTTATTTGTTTGTTTTTTAGGGTGTTATTTTCGACTAGGTGGAGACTTATTCGCACAACGGAAACTTATGTGCCAAGTTTTTGTTTTATGAATACTTCTATTAGCATTAATACCTTATTAGCATTAAGACCTAAATGGTGTGTAGTTTATCTTTTATATAGTCCTTATCAATTTTTCATTTTATATAGTTTGTATCTCCTTGGAAAGATTTCACAACAATGTTGATGTCAACCTCAAACATTGGTCTGGGACTTTGATTTCAACCTCAAAAAATGCATATGAATTGAGCATCATGTATGTTACGACAACTTTGTAAGCTGCATTTAAAAATGGTTTTTTTTTTTTTTTTCTATCAAAAGAAAATTTGACGACATTTTTTTTTTTCTTCGTGTTTGTAACTTTACATTC
>SNQJ01S0022229.1:143436-154758 GCA_010110895.2 Picea sitchensis
GAGAGAGAGGGAGAGAGAGGAGAAAAGGGGGGGAAGATAAAAAAATAGAAAGGGGAGAGAGGGAGCGAGGGGAAAATGGGTGGGCATGGGATATAGAGTCAAAGATAGAGGAGGGAGGTGAAAATGGGAGAGAGAGAGAGGGGGGGGGAGAGAGGGAGATTTAGAGATAGACAGAGAGGGGAGAGGGGAGGGAAGGTTAGAGAGATGGAGTGATGTAGTGCTTGAGGCTCAATTTTCCCTACCCGAACATGCTCGAGGCAATGAGACTCATACCTAGGGCTCAAAACTATCTAGAGGTTCCCATATCCCAACCGGGAGGGAGATGATACTCTCAATACATTATGTGTGGTGTTTAAAGGAATTGCTCTAGGATTTGGATGCCTCAAAGCTCATTTTAGGTCATAATGCTTGATTTTCCTCACTTGACCATGTATAGCACCCCACAACCAATACTTGGTTCTTGAAACCTTCTAATTGTGTCCATACTGCAAATTGAAGGCCAAATATCCCATAGAGAGACCATTTGTTGTGGTTTGAGGGCTCATTGATGGATCTTGAGCCTTGGAAGCTGTGTTTTAGGCCTAATGATAAATTTGCATCACTTGACCTTGGCCCAAGTATTCATATTGATACCTACTTCTCCAAAACCCATACACTCTTACGTTCAGCCCATTTTCCAATGTTGAATTTGTGTCAAAAAATGTCTCATGTACAACAAATCCTTCGACCCATTTTCTTCACATATGAGGCGTCCAAAGAATGATGAACTCTAATTCCTTCCAAATTCAAATGAAAAAGCATTGAAATTATGATGGTTGGGTCATTGAAAATATGATGAAACTTTTCATTATGTTTTGTCATAATTTCAACAATTGGTTCATCGAAATTATGATTAAAATATGGTTGGTTCATAAAAATTCCGATGAAACGTTCCGTTGTGGTCTATCAGAATTCTGATGATTTGTTCGCCAGAATTATGGAAAAATGTTTTGTCACTTCAAGTCCATCTTAGTGAATTACTTGAAATGTTTCAATTGTTGTAATAGATCATTGACACTAGGAAGAGGGTACCGATTCTTTAGCCTAATATGTTCAATGACCATTAATCGATACACATTCTGCAAGTTCCATCCTTCTTCGGAAAAATTATGATGGGTGACCCAAAAGGTGAAGTACTTGGTAAAATCACACCCTGATTCTACAATTGTTTCAATTGCTACTTTGCTTCATTTTTCCCCAGAAATAACTGTATATGCAACCCAAAACTCAACAATGATGAGTATGGAAATAATTGGATTTTGTAATTCACTTCACTCTTAGATGGTATCCTTTTAGACTCTTAGAAGACTCCCCCATATTCCTTTAGAAACTCCTCCAAATCATTTTTGTTGATCCTTAATACACCGTTTTCTTTAATTTTACTTTTAACAACTCTTCACTAGAATAATTTTCCCTTAGGAAAAGTAAAACATATTTCTCGCTAGAACTGATCAATTTCTTAGCTCAATTAGAAATTACTAGTGAAATATTTTGTTTTCCTTTGTGCAAAGTGATGATGAAGGATTTTCGGTCCTTGATAAGGCAGTACTGATTGGATGTCTTAATGAATATAACATCCTTCATATACATGTAGGGCCTTCCAAACACTACTCTGCATACATCTATTGGCACTATGTCTGATTCTACTTCACCTATAAAATCAACACACACAACAAATTTAATATTACATTATTTTGTTACCTTGACCTCTACATCCTTTTTTTTCCATCCCAATTGATATGGGATAGGAAAATTCCAAACCTCCAACACAAGCATGTTGACTAGCTCCAATTCTATGAGATTATCGAGTGAACCATAGTCAAAAGAATCTAGTTGGTATTCTTGACTTGGATATTGATGTCGAAGAGTTTGGTAATCTCCATCTCTTCATGGAAATGAAGGATACTCACATTCACCTCCTTCTACGTAGATGTCAAGACATTATTTTCATCCACATTAGAGGTACTTTCAACATGATTGATCAAATATTTTGTTAGAATGTTTTTTTTCTTTCTATCCTTCTTGTAGTTCTCCGAGTTCATCAATGTTGCAATAATTTCAATGGTTGGTGAGATATTTGCACCGATGTGTAGTGGTTGATGTCTTTTTATTTTCTCTTTATGCATGGCCAATGAATAAACAATAAATCATATTTTTATTTCTTTCCCATACTCATTGAAGGTCATGACAATATTGAAGAATGAATATGGCTAGATCTCCTCCCTGTCACAGCGACATATAGACAAGTGTCTAAAAGTGTGGTTATCAGAAAACAAGTTTAGTCAAACGTGTCTAAGGTTTTCCTTTCATGTTTGTCAAAACCATGTAGGCTCGTAACTCTTGAATCTCCAAAACTGATATCATCCCTCTGAAGGCCTCCGTTGGGATCATAAGAAAGATTTCCAACGAATTCAAGCTAGACCCATGTTAGCGACCAAAATATAATGAACTTTTGAGAGAGCTTTTTATCTCTCTTTGTTTGAATTTTTTCTTTATTCATCCTTTTGGCCAGTTTCTTAACCTCCACTTCTTCATCAACCTTCTGGTGATTAATTTTTTCCAGTATCCTTTGGCTTCTTTCTCTTAACCTGCAAATAAATGGTTAGCAATATTTTCTGAAGTTTTTCATATAAATAATATTTTTCTAAACTATTTTATAGTTTATGAACTATATTATTATATATTTATTTCAAAAAAAGGGTGTGTGCTTAAATAATCTTAATTTATCCTAGTTATCAAAGGTCAAACATATGACAAACCTCAAGTACATTTAACAAGCCAAAGCTACATGTCAAAACCTGAGCTATAAGTCTTATCTACTTGTTATATTATCCTACATGCTAGTTGTGTCTCTAATTTCTATGACAAGCCAAGACACATGCTAACTCACAAGTTAATACAAAGCTATGACGATCCATGAATTAAGTCATATGTCAAAGAAGAAGTGTCCCTAAGCCTTATCGTATATCAGATCATAGTCCTAAACTTCTGCGTTAGGTTGATTCCATGAGTCAAGCACAAACTAATTCATTTGCCACGCAACACATCAAATTCTAGTGCATTAAGCCACGAGATATGTCCTATGCTTAAAGCCATGAGTCATACCACACAACGTCTAGGTCCAAGCCACAGATTCTTCCACAGTTCCAAATCACAGGTCAAACCAAGCCACGAGTTAAAGGGTTAAGCACAAATGCTGAGCTCTGATATTAATAGGAGATGGTTAATTTTTACATTATTTCATTCCATTTGTAAAAAGATTAGAGTTAGAAATAACCAGAAATTCCCTTCGCAGAAGACCCAGGAACTTGTATCAGGTATGTGCAGTAAAAATGTATTCATCAATGTAGTTTTAAGAATCAGATCCAACTACCAATTATGAATCAATTTTTTTGTATTGGAGCAGTGGATACCCTGAATGAAAATCTTTCCTTATGCACATTCAAAAACATTGGGTTGTGATATAGAGCCACGAGGGAAGACCATAGTTCATTTATGGGCATGTCGACATTGTTTAAAGGATGGATTATTATTCTCTACGCAGTCAGTTTTATTCAAAGGCCAGGTATAGTCTTAAGCCCCTATCGTATGGCTTTCTTAGCACATTGATTCCTAATCAGGCCCTGCAAATCAGATAAGAAGATACCCGTGCCATTGCAATTTTTAAACAAGCTTAAGTTTTCGATTGCCTTGGAGAGGATCCAAAAGTGAAAGCTATCGAACAAATTTCAAATCAATATTTCCTGGTTGTGTGCAAGAGTAAATACAATGGCAATGTGTGAGTGTAAATACAATAGCCAAAAATAACTACTCTATACATGAAGAATTGCAGCAGTTTCAATCAGGCAAATGAAGAATGTTCTGGAG
The DNA here is from genome assembly GCA_010110895.2 of Picea sitchensis. Classification (NCBI taxonomy): domain Eukaryota; kingdom Viridiplantae; phylum Streptophyta; class Pinopsida; order Pinales; family Pinaceae; genus Picea; species Picea sitchensis. The sequence goes on from SNQJ01S0022229.1 coordinate 147,343, forward strand.
ATGGTAAATTTGCAGAAGCTACCACTATAACAAAGAGAAAGAGGACCTTCACTAAGTTCCCAGTTATCCATAGAGTACTTGGATAACAAAATACATAAGACAATAACTATTCATTGACTTCTTGTGTCAAATTCAACAATTGCCAAACATGGCATTGATCCATTTCCTTATGATATTATGGTCTGTTTCATCTTCATTATTTCAATCTTTTCACTTGCTAAATGCATAGCATTATGCCACTGTATTAGTTTTCAGATTGCTAAAGCATGCCTTTTCGGTGGCTATTTCAGTTTGCACAGCTGTTGTTAGCCATCGAAAGAAGAGCTTTCAATGGCTTAGAGGTTAGAATTTTGGCTCGCAAGCCACCAAAAGCAGAGAGACAGGCAGAATGATGGTATTTTCACTCAGATCAAATGTTTTTGCTGCCAAATCATTTGAGGAATATTCTAAATGAATGATAAAGTTAAAAGAGATAGAGATCACTCTCTCTTTTTAGAAGTCGATGCAAGGTATATAAAGGATGAAGAGGTTTTCTATTTTTAGTTAAGATATTGCCCAGATGTCAAAGGGAAATCTCAAGTGCCTTGTCATCACCTTGAAGGTTGTTGAGCATGTCAAAGATTTCTGAAGCTACCGAGGAATGTTGAAGATCACAGATTATGATTAGGATTTGATTCCTTTGATTTAGGATCTAATCCTATGACTTGATAACTATTTTTATTTTATTCTATATTTAGTATTTTTTATCCAGTTTTCCAGGATCTAGAAACTGTTTGTAAAGGCTATAAAGACAAGAACATTTGATGAACATAAGGTTCGACTTTGGAGACTCTTTCAGACTTTGTACTCAAGCTTCTCATTTTCATATTGAGTAATACAATCTTCTTTTGCCATTACTTGTTCATATTCCCATCTTCTTATCTAGTTTGTACTTGCACTTGAATGTTATATTCATGTTATTCACGTTTGTCTAATGCCTGATAGTTGTCATCATGTCTTTGCATTGATGAGTTAGAATTGCAAGTATTACTTACTTATTATAATAGGCCATTTGTATATGTTTATTGTATGATTCTGCTGGTATAGTAATGATTCTCCACACATCCACTTATTTACAAACTCTCTGAACAATAGTAGTTGAAAGCCTTGTCAATCTAAATATGTTTATGCATGTCTTGAGTGAGTGAGGTATGATTTAGTCATCTGAATTGATCCATTTGAGTGAATCATTGAGATATTAGTTAAGTTACAAGGCTTCTTCGAGCTACAACCTAGAAGGACTCCTGGAGTGATAACAAATTGGCGCTATTTTCAGGTAGAGGAGATTGAATCTTAGCTTCCCTGGGAGACGACATAGATCTAGCTTTGATGATAGACAAAGCCTAGACATCATTTGGTTGTAATCATCTATCTGACGACTCCATAAAGGATGGATTCAGTGGCGATTCCATTGTTCTTAAATCTGTTGGCGACCCCACTGGTATGAAATGAACAAGATCTTAGCTAAGAGGTATGACTTCTGTGATTTTTCAAAGATTGTTGGTTTCCCTAATCCAGTACCTAGTAGAGATGAATGGGAAAGAAGCATCCCTAGATTTCGAGGAGAAGAGTGGGAAGTTCCAGTTGAACACTTGCTTGATTTTCACAAGTTTATTCATCGACTTGAAATTGTAAATGAGGATGTTCAGATCAATCTCTTCGGGTTTTCATTAGAGGGAATTTCTCATGATTGGTACTGGTCACTCCCTATTGCTAGTATCAGCTCTTTGGCAGATTTTCATGCTTCTTTTCATGTGTTTTGTAAATAAAATTTTCCATTTGATCTTCTATATCCCGAATGTTGTCATGAATTCAATTTATTGAATGAAGAAAAAAACATTCATGAATATTTTACTGCAGCAAAAGATATCTCTTATTGTGATTGAGGGATTGTTGATCCACATTATGACAACCATGGTGATGCTTTTGACATTGTTTTAAATGCGAATATTAAAGATGGTTGTCATGAATATCAGATTATTTCTTTTGAAAACTTTAAAGATGGTTGTCATGAAGATCAGATTATTTCTTTTGAAAACTTTAAAGATGATGAGAAGATGGACAGATCAGCAGGTGACAGTATTGAATCTGTAGTAGATGCTAAGGGTAGCATAAATTTTCCATATTTGCAGATCAAAGGAAATTGCAGTAACCATGAGGAATGGGATTGTCAAGGATTGTATAATCTTCAGCTAGAACATCAGAAGAATTCTCCTTCTCCTTATAAATATGTTGTTTCAAATTATGATGAGGAACAAGGTGTTATTTTTCCAAATATGTTTCGGGAGACTATTGCTCATACTTCTATAAAAAGATATTCATTTTTGTCATTAGGAGCTTATCTTTATGCTCCTACATTTGATCAATACAGTGATAAGGAAGAAGATTCAAAGAGATATGGTGAAGGGGAGCAGAAAGTTTCATATTAGCAGTCGAGCTTGCATTTTTCTCCGACAAAAGTTGAGCAGTCCACATTCAGCATTGTGATCAGGGAAGGCAGCCAGCAACAACATCTCAGTTTACAGTCAAAACAGAAGCTTGAAGAGTTATTCTTTTACTATTTTATTGATCCTATTGCTGATATTTTGGAATCATTGAGCAGTATAAAGATCAAGATATTCTTGACAAAAGAAGACTAGTTCTATCATTTTTTCAGAACACATATTTTTTGGCTATGCATTCTTTTATTTTTGGGATCAAGATCAATAATTTTGTTAGCAAATAAATTTCTTACATGGCTTCATTGGAAGCATGAGTTTAATTGATTAAGCATCAGTAAAATGGTTAGATTAGGGGTAGATAGACAATAAGCTCGCCATCGAGCATGAGATCCTTTTCAGTATAGTAGTTTGCAGTAAGAACTTGTGTTCAGCACTTTGTTAGAGTTTGAATAAGTTGCAGGAGTTGGATTAGGTTTTGAAATCAGCTTTTGACACTCCATAGACCAATGGATGTGAGGCATTTATAACAAGTTTACAGTTGAACATTTGTGGATAGATTGCAGAGATCTATTGAGGTTATTAATGACTCTATAGCCCAATGGAATTGACACAAATACAAAATTGTGGATGATTGCAGAGCGGGCTACAAGCAGACTACAGGCAGGCTACAGGTTCACAAAAAAATCAGTTGTAAAAACTAGATGACTCCATGCCTAATGCATAGCCGACTGGAACTACTAGGTTCTTGGAAACCTCGTAGGGAGGTATCCATCCCAGTTGGAGCCAGATGTTAGCGACCAAAATATAGTGAACTGTTGAGAGCATTTTTTATCTCTCTTTGTTTGTCTTTTTTCTTTATTCATCCTTTTGGCCAGTGTCTTAACCTCCACTTCTTCATCAACCCCTTGGTGATTACTTTTTCCCATTATCCTTTGGCTTCTTTCCCTTAACCTGCAAATAAATGGTTAGCAATATTTTCTGAAGTTTTTCATATAAATAATATTTTTCTAAACTATTTTATAGTTTATGAATTATATTATTATATATTTATTTCAAAAAAAGGGTGTGTGCTTAAATAATCTAAAGTTGTCCTAGTTATCAAAGGTCAAACATATGACAAACCTCAAGTACATTTAATGAGCCAAAGATACATGTCAAAACCTGAGATATAAGTCTTATCTACTTGTTATATTATCCTACATGCTAGTTGTGTCTCTAATTTCTATGACAAGCCAAGCCACATGCTAACTCACAAGTCAATACAAAGCTATGAAGATCCATGAATTAAGTCATATGTCAAAGCACAAGTATCCCTAAGCCTTATCGTATATTAGATCACAATCCTAAACTTCTGCATTAGGTTGATTCCACGAGTCAAGCACAAACTAATTAATTTTCCACGCAACACATCAAATTCTAGTGCATTAAGCCACGAGATATGTCATATGCTTAAATCCATGAGTCATACCACACAACATCCAGGTCCAAGCCATGGATTCATCCACAGTTCCAAATCACAGGTCAAACCAAGCCACAAGTTAAAGGGTTAAGCGCAAACGCTGATCTCTGATATTAATAGGAGATGGTTAATTTTTACATTATTTCATTCCATTTGTAAAAATATTAGGGTTAGAAATAACCAGAAATTCCCTTCGCAGAAGACCCAGGAAATTGTATCAGGTATGTGTAGTAAAAACATATTCATCAATGGAGTTTTAAGAATCGGATCCAACTACCAATTATGAATCAGGTTTTTGGTATTGGAGCAGTGGATACCCTGAATGAAAATCTTGTCTTATGCGCATTCAAAAACATTGGGTCGTGATATAGAGCCATGAGGGAAGACCACAATTCATTTATGGGCATGTCGACATTGTTTAAAGGCTAGATTATTATTCTCTACGCAGTTAGTTTTATTCAAAGTCCATGCATAGTCTTAAGCCCCTATCATATGGCTTGATTATCACATTGATTCCTGATCAGGCACTGCAGATCAGATAAGAAGATACCCGTGCCATTGCAATTTTTAAACAAGCTTAGGTTTTTGATTTCCTTGGAGAGGATCCGAAAGTGAAAGCTATCAGACAAACTTCAAATGAAGCTTTCCTGGTTGTGCACAAGATTAAATACAGTGGCAATGTGTGAGTGTAAATACAATAGCAGAAAATAACTACTATGTACATGAAGAATTGCAGCAGTTTCAATCAGGCAAATGAAAAATGTTCTGGAGATGGTAAATTTGCAGAAGCTACCACTGTAACAAAGAGAAAGAGGACCTTCACTAAGTTCTCAGTTATCCACAGAGTACTTGGATAACAAAAGACATAATACAACAACTATTCATTGACTTCTTGTGTCAAATTCAACAATTGCCAAACATGGCATTGATCCATTTCCTTATGATATTATGGTATCTTTCATGTTCATGATTTCAATATTTTCACTTATTGAATGCAAAGCATTATGCCACTGTATTAGTTTTCAAATTTCTAAAGAATTCCTTTTTTATGGCTATTTCAGTTTGCACAACTATCCTTAGCCACCGAAAGAAGAGCTTTCAGTGGCTTACATGTTAGAATTTTGGCTCGCAAGCCACCGAAAGCACAAAGACAGGCAGAATGATGGTATTTTCGCTCAGATCAAATGTTTTTGCTGCCAAATCATTTGAGCAAGATTATAAATGAATGATAAAGTTAAAAGAGATAGAGATCACTCTCTCTTTTTAGAAGTCCATGCAAAGGATATAAAGGCTGAAGAGTTTTTCTATTTTTAGTTAAGATATTGCCCAGCTGTCAAAGGGAAATATCAAGTGCCTTGTCATCACCTTGAAGATTGTAGAGCATGTCAAATATTTCTGAAGCTACTGAGGAATGTTGAAGATCACAGATTATGATTAGGATTTGATTCCTTTGAGTTAGGATCCAATCCTATGAATTGAGAACTGTTTTGATTTTCTTCTATATTTAGTATTTTTTATCCAGTTTTCCAGGAGTTGGAAATTGTTTGTAAAGGCTATAAAGCCAAGAACATTTGATGAACATAAGGTTTGACTTTGGAGACTCTTTCATACTTTGTACTCAAGCTTCTCATTTTCATATTGAGTAATACAAGTTTCTTTTGCCATTACTTGTTTAGATTCCCATCTTCTTATCTAGTCTGTACTTGCACTTGAATGTTATATTCATGTTATTCACGTTTGTCTAATGCCTGATAGCTATCATCCTGTCTTTGCATTGATGAGTTAGAATTGCAAGTATTATTTACTTATTATAATCAACCATTCGTATATGTTTATTGTATGATTTTGCTGGTATAGTAAGGATTCTCCACACATCCACTTATTTACAAACTCTCTGAATAGTAGTATTTGAAAGCCTTGTCAATCTAAGTATGTTTATGCATGTCTTGAGTGAGTGAGGTATGATTTAGTCATCCGACTTGATCCATTTGAGTGAATCATTGAGATATTAGTTAAGTTACTAGGATTCTTCGAGCTACAACCTAGAAGGACTCCTGGAGTAATAACAACCCAAAAGAAAATAAAGTAAGAATTCATATTATTCCTGAATGAATCCATGATACCACATGGGGTTTTTTCAATAGAGTTTCTTAAGAAAACACTCCTTGTTATGGAGTAGGAGGTGTTAGTGTCAAAAGTCACTCCTGGATTGCAGCAGGAGCAGAGCCCGACACCCACCAGTTTTATGTCACGATTTGTTTGTAGAGGGTGATCAACTGGAAGAAAACTCAAAATGATATCATTCTAATTCCAAAACTAGGATGGACATGCACAGGTAGGTGAGGTCTAAGTAAAACTTCAGACAGTGAGTTGTAGTAAGGGTGAGTAGGGGGAAGACTTCTATGAGGAAAAGCTGAGGGCTGCTATAGGCATCGAGCTTCTAACAGTTTGTGGAAGAAAAACTTGAACGTAGGAACTTCTTACGCTCGAATGGAGGCAATACTGGAGAATGTAACGGTGCTAAAATGAATCTTTTACCTTAACACAGTCACATACATTCACACGAGTCAGTCGATAGTGAACTCTCTTGGTAAGAGATGAAACTAGATGGAATAAGAAAAATTGTCTGTCATAAAACAAGAAATTTCACATACAGATACATAACCAGAGAACTAGAGTGTATTAAAACTTTATAATCGGGAGCTTTGCTCTACCACTGATATCTTACAAAAATGGAGAAAATGCCTTCATATACTCCAACAAAACCCCAACAGTGAAAGAAAGAAACAACAATAAAAGCATTACGTCTGCATGGCTTCTGAAAGTCTGCGCATGCAGACTCCCGACGATCGTGTGCTTCTAGCAGATGCAATCGGACCCCTGACTGTTCTGTAGGTAAATCGACATGCTTTTAGTCCTCTGTCGAACTTTCCATTTATAGTGGAGATGATTTTTAACCACCTCCAACAACTACAATAACTTCTACCTAGGGATCAAGAACAGTCTTAGTCAACTCTGCCTCCTGGAACGTGGAGGTCTCCTCCTGGTGCCACCTAGATCAGCTGAACGATTGGAGTGCTGCGCGGGAACCCCTGTGGTGGATGTGGATGAGGGTACAATGGGGGGGGGAAGGTGTGAACACTATGGAGGCGGTGGAAAGAACTGTGACATAGGCTGAGGGATGTCACGCGGTCTGAAAAGGACATAGGTGGAAGCAACGTGGAGCGCACGGGTACGCGTGAATGGTGGAAGGTGCTGAGCTGGAGATGACTGGGGGGAAGAGACACCTGGCGGGAGGCGAGAGGATGATGCACTGAGGAGGGACCATGTGGGTGGACGTGGCAGGATACGAGAGGGAACTAAATTGAGGAGGGAATGATGTGGAAGCGATATGATAGGAAGGGGGGCCCCACGCCATTTCGGACCCCCCCCCCTTTCATTAAAGGTAGAATAGCAAGGGGGCCTGTAATGGCTCAA
>SNQJ01S0022229.1:154848-171466 GCA_010110895.2 Picea sitchensis
TCCGAAATGAAGTCTCATCCATTGATTTAGGCGCCTTGATCCCAGCCGTTGGAGAGTTGCGCGCTAGATTCCGGACCCCCCCCCCCTCGTTAAAGGCAGAATGACAGAGGGGGTGAAGAATTGGACCTCATCCGTGGATCTAAGAGCCTGGATCATGACCGTCCAGATCTGCGCTCTCTTTGAATTAAATGCGCCTGAGCCTCATTGATGGATGAACAACTGAGATGGCCTCGACACTTTCTCCATGAAAATCCTGAAGGGCCCCACTCGTGACTCAGATATTGTGCCGCGTGTCCTCAGATGAACGGTCCCGATGGCCTTTGATGTTAGAAGAGGGCTACCTCCATTACCAGGCTCACTTGACATGGTTGGGCGCTAGGACCATGGGCTTAGCTTCAAAGGCACTTATCGGTATTTCGCACTTCGGTGATTTCTGTCGCAATGGATGGGAAGTCCCTTGTCTCTCGAAATGTTGATTCCTGAAACGTTGTCTTGCTACCACCTGTCCCAACTGGATCAGATAGTTGATATGATGTTGGCGGCTTGGGGCCTGTCCCATCACATGGCACATGCCAGCACCCTTTTCCAAATTCTGTGCCTCTTGTGATAGAGTTCCATGACATTGGGCCCGACTCTGGGTGCTTTTGGCGTTTCGGGGTTCGGGGTTTCGAGATGTATAGTGATGAGAAACCATCACCCTTCGAACTCCCGAATGTCGAAATGCCGACGCGACTAGATCTCGCACCACGCATCCTTTGGATGGATGGTTGATAACCTATCTTGCATTTAATATAGGCGCTATCCATCGCGCTAATCCCGGTGCAACTCCACTAACCATGATTTTTTGTCGCCCGTTGATATGCTTCTATAGATGAATCTGGGTCGTTGACAATGTAATTTCGCCCGCTTACTTGCTTGGAAGCCTGAAACAAGATTTTTCTATGTTGTTCTTGGGCGCCTCTCGTGTAACTTGTAGAACTGAATACTCTTGTGCCCAAGACGAAAATTAATGTTAACATTAGGCTCCATGGGGGATAGATTCATCCCTATGATGCTCTAAGGACTCATCTGCAGTTCCAGTGCCTTGTTGTTGGGCTATGGGGTCATTTACTAAGCCGAAAAGTAAAAACAAAAAAAGAACCAAAAGGACAATATTTACAAGCAAAGGAGCCGTCTAAGGCTCAAACAAAGCATTCCTTCAAAAAATGCCCATTTACTGGGCTACTAAAAATATCCTCACCCTCCAAATCCTGCAACTTGTACGTGTTATTTGAGAAAACCTTGGAGATTTTGAAGGGCCCGATCCATAGGGCGTCAAACTTGTTGTGTTTGCCCTTATCATGTTTGGGTGCATCCCACTTAAGCACCAAATCCCCGACTTCAAATTCCTTCTTCCTGACCTTCCTGTCAAAGGCCTGTTTGACCTTCTGTTGACGACTATGAGCTGCATCCATCACCTGTTCCCTGATCTGTTGTACTTCCACCATCTGATGAATCCTTCTGACCATATGATCCGACTCTCCTTCATAATATTAAAAGAACTTTGCCACAGGTAAGACGAGTTGAGTGGGAAAAACTGCCTTCGTCCCATAAACCAGTTGAAAAGGTGAGGTGCCCAAGGATTTTTTCGTTGTCACTCGATCGACCCATAGAGAGAATTTGAGCTTTGAATCCCAGGCCCTCTTATTGTCCTACAACAATCTTTTGATGAGCCTGATTAGGATTTTATTGGAAGATTCTGCTAGCCCATTTCCTTGAGGATAATAGGGGGTGGAGTGAATCAGTGAAATTTTGAATTGTTTGCAGAACTTAATCAGAGGCTCAGACTTGAAAGAAGCAACATTATCAGTGACAATTTTGCTGGGACAGCCAAATCTGACTATGATATCTTCTAGGAAGCTGATAATCACCCTGTGAGAAGCGCTCCTGGTGGGGGCTTCTTCTATCCACATAGTGAAATAGTCTGTCGTAGTCAGGATCCATCTGTGCTGGCCACTTGAAGGGGGATGAATCTCCCCAATGAAGTCCAACCCCCACTGTTGAAAAGGTGTTGAAACTACCACAGGCTTTAGTGGCAGTGAGTTGAGCTACTGCTTTCCTGAAAAACCTTTGGCATTTGATACAAGCTCTAACTTCTCTACAAACATCAGTGAACAAGGTGGGCCAATAGTACCCAGCTCTGATAATTTTGTGATTTGTGGTCTTCCAGAAATTATGCCCCCAACAAAGGCTGCTATGGAAATCAATCATAACTTTCTAGGCTTCTTGTGGATTCAGGCACCTTAAAAATACCCCTAGAGGGTCTTTCCAGTACAAGGCTCGGTCAACGAGGCAATATCTGACCGCCTTGAGCTTTAAATCTCTCGCCTTACTCTTTCCCATTCCATTAGGAGGCCTTAACTCTTGCAGAAAATACAAAATATCTCTATACCAAGTGCATTCTGCTAGCGATAAGTCACCCTGAGAACCTTTGTTCGATGACTCAGCTTGCTGATTTTCTGAACAAGCATTGATGAAGTTAATATCCAAGGCTTTGCAATTGGATTCAGCCAGCAACTTAGCTAAACCCTGCCCCTTTATCAACTTGGTGGGCTTAATCTCTAGATCAAACTCCAGGATCTTGGCAATCCATTTACCTCTTCTCCCATCTATGTCAGGCTGTATAAGGATGTCCTTCACAGAGGCTGAAGGAACGTATGTAATGAATTTCGAGTGCAAGACATAGACTCTGAAAGATTTGAGAGATTTCACCAAGGCATAGGCCTGTTTCTCCATGATTTCATACCTGATTTCTGCATCTCTTAATGCTTTACTGAAGAAGGCAATGGGTTGCTCTCGTCCCTCCTCATTTTTTTGCAATAAGACTGCTGCTATTGTATCAAAAGAAGCAAAGGAAAAAACTAGGAAGGGTTTGGAATAGTCAGGGATGATCAACACAGGTGCCTCAGTCAGTGCCCTTTTTATTTGGGCAAAAGATTCCCTGGGTTCAGCGGTCCATTTCACTTCATTTCCCTTTCTGAGCATGATTTTGATGTGTTTCACCAGCTCTGCAAAATTTGAGACGAAGCTTGTCAGAAAGTTAATCTTCCCTAAAAAAGGCCTGTACTTCCTTTTTAGACATGGGAAGTGACAGGGTCTGAATTGCTTCCACTCTGCTGGGATCAATTCTCACTCCTTCTTCTGATACTATATAGCCTAACAACTTTCCCTCCGTCATAGCAAACAAAGATTTCTTGGGATTTAGGGAAAGACCAAACCTTTGGCATTTCAAGAAAACTTTCCTTAAGTGGTAGCAGTGCTCTTTATTAGATCTGGAGAAGACCGTGATGTCATCTAGGTAAAGCACCACAAACTGGTCTCTCTCCCCGATGAAGGCTATGTCCATGGATCGCTGAAATGTAGCTCCTGTATTCATTAGTCCAAAAGGAATTTTGGCATACATAAATGTGCCCCAAGGAGTGGTGAAGGTTGTCTTTTCCCTGTCCTTGGGCATGACTGATATCTGATTATAACCAGAAAACCCATCGATCATGGATATCCTAGATGCACTAGTTACCCTCTGTAGTATGTGTTCCATCTTAGGTAGGGGGTAATTGTCCTTTCTTGAGCTCCTATTCAGATTTCTAAAGTCGACGCAAATCCTGATTTCACCACTTTTCTTCCTCACCAAGACCAAATTGGCCACCCATTTAGAATATCTCAAGGGGACAATGATTTGGGCCTCTAACAATTTCCTCACTTCTTTCTCCATGATAGGCAGTAACATGGGATTTATATATCTTAGCTTCTGCCTAAATGGCCTAGCCCCTTATTTTAGTGGGATCTTGTGTTCAATGACAGATGTGTCATATGTCTTGAGGTCTTCATAGGCCCATGAAAACACATCAAAAAATTCTCTTAATAACTCAATATATTCGGCCCTTTGTTCTTTGGTCAAACTGCTTGACAACTTGACAAAATTAGGCTCCTCCTGTGTGCTAATGTTGCACTCGGCTATGTCATCATATTCATTTGAAACCCTACCCTTTACTGCCACATCATTCCCATCGAACAATATTTCTAAAGGGATTAATCCCCTTGGAATGTGATTGCTAGGCAACTGAATAATCTGGTGATTAGCAATTTTATTTAAAAACACCTTAGGGTGAGGGTCACCTTCGAGGTCAGGATCCTGATCGATGTGCAACACAGAAAATTCATCGACAGACTGGAGAAATCTTTCGATTTCAAGATCATCTTCAAACACCTTCCAATGCTTGACATTGTCTAGTACAGCAGGCATATATCTTATTTCAATATCATATTTGACTATAGGTGGAAAAGGGATCCTGAACCGGCTAGCTGAGACAGCTAAAGAATCAGCCAAAGCATTTTGTTCCCTAGGAATAAAAGAGGTGTTGAAAGCTGAGAAGAAATTGTTAATCAGGTCCTGTACCTCCTCTATGTAAGCTCTGAGCCGAGGATGCTTAGTCTGGTAAGCGTTTTTGACTTGCTGGATAATCAACTCGGCATCTACGAACATTGCTACTTCCTCAATCCCCATTTATTTTGCATCGCTTAAACCTAAAACAAGAGCTTCATATTCTGCCACATTATTAGTCGATTCAAACTCAAGCTTGTATGACAGGGATATGGCTTCCTAACAAGGTGACACAAAGACCACTCCAGCGCCAGCACCTTCGCTAGAAGCGTCTCCATCGAAAAACATTTTCCAAACAGAGGTGGTTGGGGGAGGTGCCCCGTGATCAACTAAGGGTTGCTTTTTGATTTGGAAAGGGACTTCAGGAGCATCAATGAGTTGTAACAAACTAGACCCCAAATCAGTGTCTAGCGCAAAGAAAGGGTGATTGGTAGGGTTTTTCTCATCGCTAACAATGTAGGCAAGTTGGGCTTCTCTGTACAACCTCCTGTGTTCCCCTCCAAAGATTGGAATAGTAGCATATGTGAGATCCATCTGTAATGTTCCTCCAAGATTTTTAATCCAATATCTTGACAGCAACATGCCGAACTTGGGAGGAACATCGACCACTACAATGTCCATGACCACACTCTTCATTGGCAACTGAAACAAAGATACCGCCAAGTCTTTGATGACTTCGAGGCATTGCACCCTCCTTGAAGCGAAAGAGTACAAATCATGATAAGTCCTTGTCACTTCCAACCCCAATTCTTCCATTACTATTTTGGGCATAAGATTATGGGAAGCCCCTGAATCCATGAGGCAGTTATGCAACACTTTATCATGTATGCTCAAGGATGTGTAGAAATGAGGGGATGAATCATCTGTATCTTCTACCATGGGACCTAGGACAACTGCTGGCTTTTCATCTTGGAGATTTATGGAGTTCGAGGGAGGCTGGGGGGGCTCAGATTGTAGCAGCTTGGAGAGGGACCTTTTAAAGTCTTCATTTTTAACCAGTTTGGAGAGGGGTACAGGAATTCTAATCTTCTGAATCTCATGCTCAAAATTAAAGGAGGAGAGAGACTTAGGGGCTTCCCTTACCTCTGAGATAGGTTCCTTGGCTGCTAGGGAAGCGTTCTGAGTTTTCTTCTCTTTAGCAGCGGTTGTTGCAGCTTTAGTAGACCTTTCTGTTATGTGGGTTTGATCCTAGCTATCAAAATTCACTTCTTTCTTTTTTGACCTGAGATTGTATCTGTTAGGAGTGTTGCTTTCCTTTTCCCCTTTACTCAACTCGTTAATTTGAGTGTTGATAAGGGATTCTTCATATGCAGATTGAGTCAAATGGGGAAAAGGGGAGATTTCCTCGATGCATTGAATCTTAGGGTCGAGTTCATCCATCTCCTCCCCTTCCTCATGAGCAAATAGGCTATTCTGGAGAGGTGTCTGAATCCTCTGATCCTCCCTGTCTCTGCTCCTTTGTTCCTTTGGCAAATTCTGTGGCATATTGTTACTAGGCCTCTTGAAACCTCTGTTATCAGTATTATGGGGATTTCTGTACGTGGGCTTCCCTTCTAACTCCCATCTCTCCATCCTAGCTGAAAGGGATTTCATCACTTTAGTTACCTCGTCCGTTTGAAGGGGAAGGGGAGAGGAATGGGATGGGGAGGCCTCTGTTATTTTCCTAGATACGTCTCTGTCAGCCTCATTCCTGAGTCGACCAACTGCTAGTATGTTAGACTCTACCTCCACGACTGCATCCTGCATATGAGCCAGAGTGGTGGCTCTCCTTTCCCTCAGTAGGAGGCAGAAATTGGGATCAAAAGCGCTGGCATAAGTGATCTTCGCAGAGGMTTCAGAGGGATTTATCTCAGTGGGGATCTTATTGTACATTTTATTAAATCTTTTGGAGAAGTCAGATACAGAATCTCCATCCTTTCTCTTCAAAGACCCAAACTCAGTCATGTAATACATGAAGTCCTTTTTGTCTCCCCATTGTCTCAAAAAGGCACTATCCAAAGCTTCAATTCCATCAATAGATCCAGGAGGCAGGGCCCTAAACCATTTTCTAGCCTCGCCTTCAATACTATGGATGAAAATCCTCATCCATACATCTGCATGCATGATGACATGATCATCTGTAAAAATGTAGAAGGATTCAAGGTGTTCTTCTGCAGCTATATCCCCTTCGCCCATAAACTTGGGCAACTGCTTGAGGTAGCCCTCTGCTGGGAGGTAATTGAGAGGTTGAGGTAATACAAGGGGGGTGTACCTAGCAGCTATTATAGCCTCCATTATGGTCATGGGGGGGTTTTCTCTTGCCATGGGAATATTAGGTGGAGGAGAACTTTGAGGAGAAGGAGCTCGAAAAGGGGATATTGGAATGGGAAACAATAGGGGATTTAGGGAGAAGGCTAACGGGCTTAAGTCAGCAAATGCTTCTCTTTGCGTAGAAGCGGCAATAGTAACCAGAGGAGGAGTGGTAAAGCTAGGTGTGGGGAAATCTTCTTTGGTCCTGGGTCTATGCCAAGGTACAACTTCAGGGGAGAGGGGAGTGACAAGGATTTCTCCCTCCAATCCCAAACTAGGAGGGGAAAACTCAGTAGGAACACTCCCAAAATTTAGGAAACATGAAACTTTAGAAAGAGTTCAGCTAAGAAACTAAGGAGGAGAAAATGGAGTTCCTACAGAAGGGGATGGTGGATTACCTGGTTCGGCGGCGGAAGCTTCTCATTCAGAGGCCTTTCCTTTTCTGAGAACCACCTCCATATCAGTTTCAGGTGTAACTAGAGGTAGTTGTGAATGGGACCGTGTGTGTCTGCCTCTGAAAGCCACAATTAACATGACAGGTTCGCCACAATGGAGTCGTCACAATGGAGTCACCGGGTGCATAGTAGCAATATTCAAAGGCCTTGATACCTGATGCACATTCAGAATCAGAGGCTCAATGTCGTTCAATCTCGGGGAAATTTTTCAACTTCATCTCCGACAACGGCGCCAGAAATGTAAGCGTCAAAAGTCACTCCTAGATTGTAGCAGGAGCAGAGCCCGACGCCCATCAATTTTATGTCACGATTTGTTTGTAGAGGGTGATCAACTTGAAGAAAACTCAAAACGATATTATTCTAATTCCAAAACTAGGCTGGACATGCACAGGTAGGTGAGGTCTAAGTCAAACTTCAGACAATGAGTTGTAGTAAGGGTGAGTAGGGGGAAGAATTCTATGAGGAAAAGCTGAGGGATGTTATAGGCATCGAGCTTCTAATAGTCTGTGGAAGAAAAACTTGAACGTAGGAACTTCTTATGCTCTAATGGAGGCAATACCAGAGAATGTAACGGTGCTAAAATGAATCTTTTACCTTAACACAGTCACATACATTCACACGAGTCAGTCGATAGTGAACTCTCTCGGTAAAAGATGAAACTAGATGGAATAAGAAAAATTGTCTGTCATAAAACAAGAAATCTCACATACAGATACATAACCAGAGAACTAGAGTGTATTAAAAATTTACAATCGGGAGCTTTTCTCTACCACTGATATCTTACAAAAATGGTGAAAATGCCTTCATATACTCCAACAAAACCCCAGCAGCGAAAACAAGAAACAACAATAAAAACATTACATCTGCATGGCTTCTGACAGTCTGCGCATGCAGACTCCGGACGGCCATGAGCTTTTGGCAGATGCAATCAGACCCCTGACTGTCCTGCAGGTGAATCGACATGCTTTTATTCCTCTGCCAGACTTTCCATTTATAGCGGAGACGATGTTTAACCACCTCCAACAACTGCAACAACTGCTATCTAGGGATCAGGAACAGTCTTAGTCAACTTTGCCTCCTGGGACGTGGAGGTCTCCTCCTGGTGCCACCTAGATCAGTGGAACGGTTGGACTGTTGTGCGGGAACCCCTGTGGCGGATGTGGACGAGGGTGCGATGGGACGGGGAAGGTGTGAACGCTGCGAAGGCGGTGGCAGGAACTATGACATCGGTTGAGGGATGCCACGCAGTCTGAAAAGGACACAGGTGGAAGCAACGTGGAGCACAGGGGTACGCGTGAATGGTGGAAGGTGTTGAGGTGGAGATGACTGGGGGGAAGAGACACCTGGCGGGAGGCGAGAGGATGATGCGTCGAGGAGGGGCCATGTGGGTGGATGTGGCAGGATACGAGAGGTCACTGAACTAAGGAGGGAACGACGTGGAAGCGATATGACAGGCAGGGGGGCCCCATGCCATTCCGGACCCCCCCTCCTTCATTAAATGCAGAATAGCAAGGGGGCTTGGAATGTCTCGAGAGCCGTTGATCTGGGCATGTCGATCTGGACCGTCGGAGAAGTGCACGCCAGATTTCGAACCCATTACTGCATGAATTCGAACCCCCACCCGTTAAAGGAAAGGCAAAGGGGTCCAAGTGGAAGCCTCGATGCGTTGATTTAGGCTCCCAGTCTAACTAGATTAGAGTTGTGCACTAGATTCGGGCCCTACGTTATAGGCGAGGAGATAGCCGGAGGGGAGTGCAGTGGACCTAGATACGTGGATCGAGCCTAGGGTGCAGAATTGGACCTCGTCTGTGGATCTGAGAGCCTAGATCATGACCGTCCAGATCTGTGCCCTCTTTAAATTAAATGTGCCCGAGCCTCGTTGATGGATGAACGGCTGAGATGGCACTTTCTCTACGAAAATCCTAAAGGGCCCCACTCGTGACTCAGATATTACGCCGCGTGTCCTCAGATGAACGGTCCCGATGGCCTTTGATTTTAGAAGAGGGCTACCTCCATTACCAGGCTCGCTTGACGTGACTGGGCGCTAGGACCATGGGCTTAGCTTCAAAGGCACTTATCGGTATTTCGCACTTCAGTGATTTCTGCCGTAGTGGATGGGAGGTCCCTTGTCTCTCGAAATGCTGATTCCTGAAACGTCGTCTGGCTACCACCTATCACAGCTGGATCAGACAGCTGATATGATGTTGGCGGCTTGGGGCCTGTCCCATCACATGGCGCACTCCAACACCCTTTTCCCAAGTTTGTGCCTCTTGGGATCAAGTGCCATGACCATGGGCCCGACTCTCGGCACTTTCAGCGTTTCGGGGTTTGGGGTTTTGAGATGTATAGTGACGAGAAACCATCACCCTTCGAACTGTCGAATGCCGAAATGTCGACGCAACTAGATCTCGCGCCACACGTTCTTTGGATGGACGGCTGATAACCTGTCTTGCATGTAATATAGGCACTATCCATCGCGCTAATCCCGACGCAACTCCGCTAACCGCGATTTTCCGCCGCCTGTCGATTTGCTTCTATAGATGAATCTGGGTCGTTGACAACGTAATTTCGCCCGCTTACTTGCTTGGAAGCCTGAAACGAGATTTTTCCGTGCTGTGCTTGGGCGCCTCTCGTGTAACTTGCAGACCTGAATACTCTTGTGCCCAAGACGAAAATTAATGTTAACAGGAGGGATATTACACTTTAATCCAATTGACTTCATGTTCCTCAGATATGCTTCGGGCAGAGGAAGAAATATCATAGTAGAGTTTATTGCATTGTGGACAATGTTAGAAATAGCTAATAAAAAAGGCATCTATAAACTTAATATAATGGGAAATTCCAAACTTGTAATAAATTAAGTGAAAGTGAGGGTCGAGTACATACATGTGTATCTACAAAATTTAGATAATGGGAAATTCTAAACTCATAATAAACTAAGTGAAAGTGAGGGACGAGGACATAAGTGTGCATCTCCAAGGTCTAGGACATCACTCATTCTGTCAAAGTGAGGTCCAAGACATCACTCATTCTGTCAAAGTGAGGGTCCAGAGCATGGTGTTCTGCTAACCATATCTTTCTAGAACTAAATGACAAAGATGATGCCCTCTCAAAAAAATATTTGGAGCTGGCTTTCCAACTATAACCTAGGAGTGCGTTGAGCTTATGATTTAGTCTTCCTCATGATTGTATTGTTTGATACAATCATATATGGTGGCATTGTTTTTAGTTTTGTTTTCCAGTTTTTTTTAATGTTTCTTTTAGACAATGTATAGAAGATAGGGATTTAGAGCAGTGAATTTAGAGAAGTTCTTATAAAACAGAAACCTACATATTCTTATATTAAATATATAGATTTTTTTCATGGATTTTTTTTTTTTTTTTGTAAATTTAATCATGATATATAATGATAAAACTTAAATTATTTTAATATTATTATAAATATTATTTTAAATAAAAATTTTACCAAAAATAACAAAAAGAAGTTACAATGTTTTTATAAGATTTTTTTTTTAATATTTCTAACTAAAATTCAAATTTAAATTAAAAAACACAAAATTGTAAGACGTGCAGAATGTGGTCGTGGAGGCCGTGAGAACACTATGACAGCTCATTTTAGTTGTTTTTAAAATTGACGGGAGCGTTGATCATGTTAAAGAATATGTGGAGACTGTTGATGATCTGTCCGAAAATATTTCAATCTAAAGGCACTGTAATTGGAAACAGTAGATTATGACTATATAATTCTGTTAATTGAAAAAATGATATCGAATTAAGGTAGTTGAGGAGGATATCTAATTAAGGTAGTTGAGGAGAACGCATTCTCGCTACAAGTATTAGGTAATCGTTTTGATAGAAAAGGAAGGCACGAAATCGGAAAGGCCCATAACACTTCCCAGATGCCAAAATGCTCCCAAACATTAGCCAGAGCCTTCACAAATACCGAAAACACTTTCCAGAATGGCCAAGCCCATCCACATATTATTTCCAAGACCTTGGAATTTTTACCTTGTCTTTGTGGATTGATAGCTCTCAATGAATTATGAGAGACGAAAGGGTACTCGGATACCTCCCTGATTGGCATCTGAGCGTACCCTTTTTGCACTCTGATTGCCCCCATATTTGATATTGTAGACCGAATTGAGAGAACGGATTGCAGGCCGAATTGAGAGAATGAGCGCTCTTGTTTAATTAATTTTTTGACATTTAAGTTTATTTATCTTTATTTTTATTGGATAGAAAGTTTAGGGTGTTATTGACCAGTGGGCCTAGTTTTATTAGAATTATTAGCATTAATTAATTTTTTGACATTTAAGTTTATTTATCTTTATTTTTATTGGATAGAAAGTTTAGGGTGTTATTGACCAGTGGGCCTAGTTCTATTAGAATTATTAGCATTAATTTGTTTGTCCTTATTTCCAACTCGAGAGCAGAGACTTATTGGCACAACAGAGACTTATGTACCACCTTTTCACAACAGAGCCTCAAACATTGGTCAGGGACTTTGATGTCAACCTTAATTAATGCAGATGAACTCAACATCATGTATGTTACAAACAACTTTATAGGTTGCATTTAAGCATGGAATTTCAATTTTTTTTTATCAAAAAAAAATTGGATGAACGTGGTTAAAATTGGAATTTCAACATCTTTCCTAACCTTGATTCTCAACTTGTAGTTTATCAACTCAACCATGTTTATACCATACAAAATCCAATTTTCTACATCTCTACTTGAGGGTTCACCCTCTCAAAAGGTTTTTTACTTATGTAGAATATCAACATATAC
Source organism: Picea sitchensis (assembly GCA_010110895.2). Classification (NCBI taxonomy): domain Eukaryota; kingdom Viridiplantae; phylum Streptophyta; class Pinopsida; order Pinales; family Pinaceae; genus Picea; species Picea sitchensis. The sequence goes on from SNQJ01S0022229.1 coordinate 166,801, forward strand.
CGAGAGAACTTAATACCATTACATATTCGTTATAAAATTACATGTTAGATTGGAATCTTGCATACAGATAAACATTCAAAATCACAAAATCATAAAAGCATAAAATATAAAAAAACATCACATCATTATAACATAAGCAGCTGAGACAAAACCCATGTATATATCTGTATATAGAAAAAGTGTGCCGAAATATAGTCCAAAATGTACATAGAGTGGAAAAATATGGGCTACTATGCCCGTACATGATCATAGCAAGACTATAGGAAATTCTACTCGTTCCCATGTACTGCATTGTGCTCATGGTAGCACACTAATACTCTAGCTACTTGTCTCAATAGATGTCTAGGAATCTATGGTACACCCACAATGTGCCTTTGCATGTGTAAAAGAACATCCCACAATATCATGGAGGGGACACCCATGGTAAGCCCCCTGAGATTCCTTTCTACCTAGCGAATTCCTCAGACTCTGCCACCTGGCTCCACTACTTCCTGGGCACCACCACGTTGTCCAAATGGTAACATTCCAGCTATATGAGCCATCCCTTTGCCCGCACGATGAAAAATAAACATGTTTAAATCAATCCTTGTACGAAACAAAATGCATATATTATAAATATATATTTTTGCAAGGTCATGATCTCCCGTGCTTTACCTGATGCATTCCAATGTGGCCCTTCATGGAGCACTAGATCTGCATTGCCCCTAAAATCAACCCCGACATAAGGGTAGTCCTCTATCATCATGAACTTCCTCCTCCATCATGAAAATAAGCTAGTAATAAAAGAAAAGGATGAGGACTCATTCCCCAATTGAGGTAAAATTTTGGTCTAGCTCTCCATCCGGGGCTTGGATATAGGGTTCTCCATCAATGCATCATGTGGTTAATACTAGGAAATATACATACCCAAATTTATTCTATTTTCTCACTCTACATATGGAAATTGATCTTTCAAATTTGCCAAGAATCCTACACACCAGTTAAATATCCTTGGCTCAAGACACTGTACAATGTATTCCATATGTGATTTGGAAGCAAGATGGGGATTGGTGATTCCTGCTAGTTTAGTAATAGTAAACAATATAGCTTGTAGTGGAAGGTCCCTCACATCCTTGATTTCAATCCTTCCACTCTCCTTGTGTGATTCTAGCAAAAAAAATTGTGCTATATACTCATGTGTCTATTGTGGCATGGTCTAATGGCCAGATAGGATGATGGGTGCCCCCCACCTCAAAATTCCCATAAAAAAATACACATACTCAATGTCGATCTCCAACATGTGAGATCCCACCTGGAAGGCCTTCTTGTTAGCATCCCATAATCCAATCAGATGCTCAAGGAGAAGTATTTCCTTTCACATATTATGTATCCTAAAGTATTTCAATAGCCCGAAGTTTTGGAGATCTTCCCTCGCTTGAGGGACATGTAAGGAAACCAAATCATAAATCTCATGCTCCCTTTCCTTCCATTCAAGCATTTTGGCTGATAAATCCCTACGAATCAACAGTAAAATGCATTAGCCAAAATCTCAAACAAAGAAAATGTCTTTTTAGAGGTCAATTACAAGAAAAAATTTGTGTTTTGTGCCTAGAACCCCCATATAAGCCTTTACAAAGTGTTGGAACTCCATAATCAAGGGAACTAGGGGGCCAAGATATAATATGGTGCCCCTCATGATGTCTTAGGGGAGCGCCACCCTAGTAGGGCATATTAGAGGTCCCTAAAGAGCCCAAAACCACTAAAACAAGCATCAAAATGAAAAATAAAACCATGAAAAATGAAGAGGAGGATCATATCTCTAACTTGGTCCATAGGAAAAGCAGAATTATGGCATGTAGCTCCTACAATCAATGCAAACAAAATCACTCCAAATGGAAAAAACTCAAGTGAAAAGGGAAATTGCAAGTAAAAGGTGAAAATGAACCAAATTTTTACCCAAAATGACTTTTTACCTTTTTCAAACTAGTTTTATCTAACCTTTTTTCACATTTATATTACCTATCATTTGGTTCTTTTGCAATTATTGTCATTTTTAAGGAATTGCTGACATTTGTTTCCTAGGATGATTTGTTTATGCAGGAATATATGAAGTAGAATCATTTTTTCACCTTGTAATCTCTATGAGTAAACTTCGTCATCCTTCGAGTTCGTTAAAATATTAAGAGTCATATGTTGGGTGATAGTTTGACCCTTTTTCGGTCCCAACAGACTAACTACAAAAAATGAATACTCTAGTAAAATATTGACTAGAAGAGTTCTCCATCATATTATTTTATGTTCGGGCCTCAAAGACCAAAATTATGAAAAAGAACACCCACATATTTTTCTTTAAGTTCTTTTCAAACTTTCTAAACATGAAAAACAATCGAGTTTTCCTTCTCTGGACTCATAAAACCATACATTGAAGGGTCCATCCAAGGACAAACCCTTAATTCTTCCAGTTCATTAAACATAGGAAGAGGAACTTACCAAAGGTAAGTTATACTAAGCACCTATTATCCTCCTCAAGCTCTATAAACAAGAAAGAGGTAGTCATCTATCTAGATGGGGTAAAAATTGAAGGACATGGGTCAAGTGTCTTGAAATCTTTAAGGCAGTTGTTGTTGTCACAATTGAACATGTGATCCAGATTTAGGAGCGGAGCAAACTCATTAACGGACTAAATACAACAAACACAAAGATATGAATAATAACACAAATATCCAGTGAACAATATCTTCTATTGAATAATGAAATAGGATGAAACTGTAAAACTGTAGAACTGAAATGCTTGCTCGAATGGTGGTAGCGATCTCTGAGAAGAGATGTGGCTTCTATGTGCATCCTTCTGAGCAGAATGAATTACAATGAGGCTCTAGAGGCTTTTTTTTATATTACTCATGAATTCCAAAACCCTAGACATCCAAAAACCTAACCCTAGGAAGTGAAACGTCAAAAGTCATGTGGGCCCCTATGGGTAAGTTGGTACATCGACTTCCCGGGGTCGTAAATTTTCACTACGACCTCCGTTTTAGGCGCGTGATAGCCCATTGCAAAGGTATTTCAGAGAACTACACATTCCACCATCAAACTTTGATTACGTCTACAGTTTGACCGTGGTGAACCAAAAAAACATTGTTTAGGCCTCTAAAACGACCCTGGAAGTACAACAAGATGTTCTGACATAAAACATACAAATTAATCTAGTTGGATTAGGTGATATGCCACCAATATCCACCTAGAAGATGTGTAGGGCTTCAGACAACCCCATAAGTGTAGAACCCACGATTACAAAGAAGTACAGAAGAACGTGATGGCCTAAAAAATGGACAAGAGGAGCCAGTTGGAATATGTGGGTGGACACTAATAACCAATTGGATCAATCCTCCTCCTTAGGAAGCAATGGTATCCATTGCATTGAGTTCCCCCATTAGGTGAGGAAAATTTTGTTGGAATTGGCCCTAGGTGAGCCACTTGGCTTGATGGAGGAGTTTCCTTGCCTTGACAATGCATTAAAGCTGGATCCTCTGCTCACAAGTGCCCTTGACCTGTGTGTCCACTATCTGATCAGTGGATTTCTATTCCAATAGTCAGGGTTGATCTCTACGGGTGTCAGTTGTTCTGTTATCTCTGAGGTGTCCAATAATGGTGGAAAATATGGTTGAAGGAGATCCACATTGAACACTAGGTGCAGGCCAATAAAGGGTGGAGTGTTGATCTCAAAAGCATTGCTACCCATGACCTTGGTGATAGTGTAAGGCCCATAGAGAAGCGGGAGAAGATTTCGATGGGGCCTTGTGAGATGATGCTTCTCCAAATGTAACCAAACTTTGTCTCCAACGTGAAACTGGTGTGGTACCCTATGTTGATCATGGTGTTTCTTGTACTTAGCATTGGATTTCTGCAAAATCTCCTTGACCTGTTAGCAGATGTGATAAATCCGCTCAATGAATCCAGTGGCTTTGTCAGTTGCAGACTGATCATTGGAAGACTCTGTCTGTGTGGTGGAAAGAGGAAGTGCAACATCAATGGGTCCCAAAGGTTGGAATCCCTTGCCCACCTGAAATAGGCTATGACCGATGGAGCTATGGAGAGCCTTGTTGTAACTGTGATGAACATAGGGGAGACTCTCGTCCCATGTATGTGGATGCTTAGAGTTGTACATGCACAGGATTTGCATAATCATAATATTGACGGCCTATGTTTGACCGTATGTTTGTGGGTGTAAAACAATGTATTTTTTGAGCTTGGTGTCCAACAGTGACCAGAGACATGACCAAAATTTGTTGATGAATCTTCTGTCCCGGTCAGAGATGATGGCTTGTGGTATCCCAAAGTGGACCCACACTCGTTCAAAGAATAGCTTGGCATTATCTGCCACTGTGATATTCTTCTTGCAGGCTCTAAGGATGGCCATCTTCGAAAACTGATCAATGACCAAAAATACAAATTCATTTCCTTTCCTGGTGGACGAAACGCCAGACATGTAATCCATTGAGATGGATTACCAAGGCTTATCAGGAGTAGGAAGTGTTGGGTATGTGTTATATTCTTTGCACGAGTAGTAGTGTCTGAGCGTCTACACCGGGCTCGCAGGGGGACTAGAGGGGGGGCCGCTAGGCCCCCCCTCGGGGGGTGCAGCGCCCCCGAAAAAAAAAATTGGGACGACATATTTCCGGGACCACAT
>SNQJ01S0022229.1:171476-213590 GCA_010110895.2 Picea sitchensis
TAGTTGGGACAAACTTCAAAATATTTATGAAGGAGATTCAAAAGTCAAAGAAGAAAAGCTTCAAACTTACAGAGGTCAGTTTGAACAACTACAAATCAAGGAATATGATAATATTGCAGCGTACTTCTTACGAGTCAATGAAATGGTAAATGCAATCATAGGATTGGGAGAAGAAATTAAGGAATTTGTAATTGTTCGAAAGGTAATAAGATATCTTCTTATGATATTTGATCCTAAGATATCAACACTAGAAGAAAGAGAAAATCTAGACTCAATAAGAATGGATGAAATACATGGAATCTTCACAGCATATGAAATGAGAACTGAACATGAAAATCCAGATATAAAAGAAATAACTTTCAAAGAATCCAAAAGGGAAAGAAAAAAGAAAAAGAACATAGCAATAACAGTGACATCTCGGAAGATGATGATGAAATGACCAATTTTGTCAAGAGATTGAACAAGGGAACCAACAACAAATATAAAGTTAATCTTCCATTGATTTGTTTTAATTGTGATGGTATTGGTCATTTTTCTAACAAATGTCCTCATAAGAAAAATAAGGGGAATGATGAAGATTAATCCAATAGAAAAAAAACATATAAAGGAAAAGGAACCACAAAGAAAGTTTTCAAGAAAAGCTTATGCACCAAAGAGGACATATCCTCATTAGATGAAGATGAAGTTAGTGACAGTGAGACATAAAGAGTTCTATTCATGGCAGTAGAAGAATTTGATAAAGAAGACACCAAAGAAGAATATGAAGAGGCAAAAGTTGACTACCGAGAAGAATTGTTGACTACCATAGAAGTTATAAGAAGAGAAAAGAGGAAAAACAAGAAGCTACAAGCAGAACTAGACATGAAGAAAGGCACTCAAGATCTAGAGAAGATCATGATGTAATTGAAGGTTCAAATAGAAGAATATAAAATAATTGAAGAATCACTCAAAGAACAGTTAGAATAAAAATACAGGATCATTGGAAATTTGGAAGAAAAGATTGTCACATTGAGAAAGGATCTTCAAAAAAAAAATATGCAGAACAACTCAAAATTTTTGGATGACATTATCAGAAGTCAAAGGCCTAATCATGACAAGTCTAGACTTGGATACAATGAGATAGAAAATGGATCAAGCTCCAAATCAATAGAACAAGAAACATATCGAAAAACTTATGTAGAAAAAATCAAAGGGGATAGGAAGACCTACAAGGAAGATTACAGGGACACTCCTCCACCGAGAAGATTCATATTTCAGAATCAATGACCGATAGAAACAAATAGGCTTCAAGAAGAAGAAGGATTCATAAGAGTAACACATTTCACAAGATCTTCAAATTCTAGGTATCAAACTATCTTTTTGGGTTTATTTTATGCATGAAATAATTTTGGACATAAAGTTGTAAATTGCAGAGCTAATAGCAGGAACATAAAAAACTTTGAAAGTCATACATAAAATGTTTATCCAAGAAGGCCTAGTGAAACACATAGAATAATCTACAACAAGTATGAATCATTGAGCACTGGAGTGGAATGATACAAGTGGAATAACTTTGGACATGTTATCCCCCACTTTTAGGGATAACTAGGAGATCATGTCTTGAGGCCCACAGGTCCTAGACATGGAGTACCGAGAGCCAGATCGACTTTAGAATGGCCTTGGAGGGCCCATATTTTCTCCCTTTCAGTGCCTCTACTTTGAGTAAACTTGTCTTTGTCTTGAGTAAACTTGTCTTTGTCTTGAGTAAACTTGATCACAACTTCAATCAAACACTTAAAGAAATTACTAATCTTTCTAACCCTAACCTAAATACTAACCCTACTAACTAATTGTCGCCGTCATATTTTTCTATTAAACATCATTATGCAAATAACATTTTACTTGTGAGAAATTGAATAGTTATTTGAGGCATTATCCAAATGAAGTGTTGATTTTTACACTAAATGCCACATTTCTTTAGCATTTATTTAAGAAGCAATATTATGCATTGTTTCTGTTATATAAACATTGATTTCGGCAATATTCATTTTTTTATTTCTTATATATCAAATAGTCATTGATTAAATGAAGTACTAACCAAGCAAGTAAGCTTGCATATATATTTTTCTTGTTTCTTTGTCTCGGGTAGGTGCATCTGCATTTTTTGGTTGTACTTCTCTTTATTGGCTATTAGCCAGACTATCTTCTTGGTGGTGACTTGCGAGGGGGGAATTTTCCTTTTATCTTACAATCCTTTGCCTTCTCAAAACCCCAGGTCACTGGGGACATATCCCTTGTTCCTTACCTCCCTAAACATAAAGAACCTTCCATCGAGGTGACATTGGGTGGGATTGGTTCAGTTACACCAGTTTGCCTCTTTACATATATCCTTTATCCTAATTACAAACTATGCGATAACATTTTAGCGTCGTTGTTGGGGAACACTGAGTCAAACCTTCCTGAAAGATGACAATTTTTGGTATGCCTTGCCTCTAGAATCTTCATCTTACAAGCTTACCTAGCGAATCCACTTTGGGTGTTTTCCCTTATCTTTTTTACAGTTTCAAGAAAACTATATGGTGACTCCACAAACCATAAGGAGGTACAATAATCCTACTCTATCCTTCAGAAGAAAGCCTCCCCGAACCTCTCCTATTATAAAATCCCTTTTTGGAGGGAGTCTGTTGGATAACTAAGAGGGGGNGGGTGAATCAGTTGTTACCATGCTTAAACAATTATGCCTATTTTAAACTATTTACAAAGAACTCAATGACAATCACAATAATGCAAAGAAGTAAGCAATAGAACATTCAACATCAGTCACACATATGAGATACAAAGAGACGGATATTTCCTGAGGAAAACCATAAAGGGTAAAAACCTCTTCTTCTTTATATGATAAGTATTCTTTACATTCTTTACATTATCATACATATGAGCTCCAACTCATTGTGAGGCTACAACCTCTATTTTTCAAGCTGCAACTTGCTGAGAGCATCAACTCTCTGTTTTCTCTAGCACCTACTAGAAGGAAGCACCAACTCCCTGGTTTCTCTAGCACCAACTGGAAGGAAGCACCAACTCCCTAGTTTCTCTAGCACCAACTAGAAGGAAGCACCAACTCCCCAAGTGTTCCAGCACCAACTGGATGGAAGCACCAACTTCCAGTCACACAGGCACCAACCTGTATAATAGAGAACAACAGTTCTCCCTTGCACCACCCTACCACCCTAGTTTCTCTGGCTGAAACGAGATGAAAGTTGCAACTCCCTGCATTCAAGAACCCAATTGAACCTCTAAGGACAAAAGTCCTCCCTAGCACCTCCCTACCACCCTGAAATATAAATCTTTGTTACTGAAACTTATTACAGTGATATAATGTTCATCAATGGCTTACTAATTTCATCATTGTTCTCCTACACTGCCTTGCTCTGTCTACCTCAGTGTCTTCATGGACACCTCCTTCATCTTTCTGTTCTTCTTCATTTTATGCTCTGTGCGCCATGTCCCTTCAACACACCAGTCCTCTTCTGTGCATTTTTGTTGCTGCATTATGCCTCCTTCTTCACATGTCAATCACACTCAACAGAAACCAACCCCATCTCTTCTTTGTTCTGCATTTTTATAGTCTCTGTGCTCCTTGTGCATGCAATATGCACCAAGATCCTGCATGCTCTCACATCACTAATGTACTCCACATCGGGGTCTTCACTGCCACTGCCCCATGCTACAACCTTCCTCACTCCAACCTCAATAAACCCTCTTTGTTCTTCAACTCTAAGTCATGTCGAGTGCTTTGCCTGATCATCATTGAAACTCTTCATCTTCTCTGGTGGTTCAACCCACGTGTCTAACATCACTGGGTGTTATGTTGACATTCCTTAGCCTATGGAAGTTGAGACTCTTCATCTTCTTCATCATAGTCGAGATCATTCTCTCCATTGCAGTTACAGGCTTCAACTCTCTTCCATCTATCAATCACCTCTAAGAATAGTCTTCCTTCCCCTGGAAGATGCCTTGAGCCTCTTCATCTTCTCTGGCAATCACACTCAGGCCTCTTTGATTCCTCTGGCATAAACCATTATTCATTTCTAGAAGTTACACTCTGAAGTGAAAGAGTAGCCCTCTGATCATATTCAAGTTCACATGCACCATTGGATTGAGTCCGTAGGGTCTTGCATTTATTTCGCCATTTCGCATTTCTGCATTTTGTGATTCCTGTGGTTAAGGTTTCTTTACGCTTCACGTCCCGATCCCTGAAACTCCGAAATGGAGTTTGCCGCTTCGAGCTCTTCTCTACATTTCTTCGACGATGTGACCACTGAGATATGACCACTCTCCAATCAAATAAGAACTTCGATCTCCAGATCATCGATCCACGATCCGTGGTGATCAAACGACCATCCTCTGTCCTGGGACTTTAGCCTTCGGGACTTTGGGGGAGTGATGAAGCTAAAACTTCTGAAGAAAAAAATCCCAGAGTAAGGTCACTCTTGCGTCACTCGATGGCATGTCGTGACTCGAGTGGCTGCCACGTGTTACTTAGAATTGTGATTTCCAGTGGCCTGAAATGCCAAATCAACTTGACATTTATCGTTTTCTGATCGTGCCACGTGTCAATACTGACGTAGTCTTCCACCTGTCCTTTCTGACATGGCCTGCCACATTCACCTCCTAGATCTAATGGCCTAGATCAAACCTTGATCCAATGGCTAGGATTATTTCACAAATTCACGAGCCTTCATTGTGCCTGATTCAGGATTTCGGCGTTTCGCATTTCGTAACTTCAGGACTCCTGTGATGAAGAGTCTCGACTCTTGACTCCTCCAACTCCTGGTATCTGAAACTCTGAAATGGTGTCTTTGTTGATGTGCCTATTTCAGGATTTCAACGTTTTTCATTTCGCAACTTCGGGACTCCTATGAAGAAGAGTCTCGACTCTTGACTCCTCCAACTCCCAGTATCTGAAACTCTGAAATGGAGTCTTTGTTGATGTGCCTGTTTCAGGATTTCGGCATTTTTCATTTCGTCGCTTTGGGAATCCTATGATGAAGAGTCTCGACTCTTGACTCCTCCAACTCCCGGTATCCAAAACTTTGAAATGGATTCTTTGTTGATGTGCCTGTTTTGAGATTTTGGCGTTTTGCATTTCGTCGCTTCGGGACTCCTGTGATGAGGAGTCTCGACACTTGAATTCTCCAACTCCCGGTATCCGAAACTCCGAAATGGAGTCTTTTTTGATGTTCCTGTTTCGGGATCAACGGTCCACACTCTCTATGAATCGACGGTGCAGATCTCTTCGTGATTTCACATATCACAATTTCAACATTCTTGATGTGAGTGTTCTTGACATCTCCAACTCCCGGTATTTGAAACTCCAAAATGGAGTTTACGCTTCTGATCTTTCCATGCCATCATCGTTGTTGATCTTCCTTGCCTACATGTTTTCCATCAAATGAACAAGCACACTCTTTCACTCTACGTGCACCTCTGCACTATATTTTCTGGTCTTCACGATATTTCTCTCCTGTGTCTCCCAAAAATACTTCTGGTGCCTGCCTGGCACATTATACCTATACTCAATCCATCATCGTTGCGGTACTTACCATCAATGCCAAGCATACGCTGCCTGTAAAACATGCCAATAGAGTCCTCCTTTGAAAACCATGTATATCTCTCAGACCAATACAACAAACCCACCTAACAACCAAAGAAAATGGTCATCTACTCTTTTCAAACCTATAGACATGTCAACCATACCAGGTTACCCTAGGAAAATTCCACCCAAGTATGAAAAGTGGTTGCCTAAGTTTATCGGTATTGATGCAATCACTGTCGAAGAGAACATGAGCAAGTTTTGGGCATTTTTTCAGCTTCATCCCATTAGTGATGATGTTGAAGACTTAGTGATGAATTTGTTCTTTGCTACACTCCTTGATGCTTCAAGGCATTGGTACCTAAGCCTTCTTGATGGTGGTATTAAAACCATGGAAAAACTAGAAGAAGATTTTTTCAAGAGATGGAGTATCAAAGAATACCCCAACATGCTTCTTACCAGGTTGAACTCCCTTTGGAAGCATGAGAATGAATCTATTCGAGAATTCCATACTAGGTTTGAAACTTTATTGCAAAAGATCCCTGTAAGCCATCATCCAAACAGTGATTATCTTGTCCATATTTACACTAAGTTTTTTAATGGCCAACTAGGGTATCTTCTTAAAGACAAAAACCCCCAATCAATCCAAGAAGCTCAAGAGTTGGCTACTAAGATTGAGGGCAACCTCCTTTCATCTAAGATTGATCCTTTCAAAAATCCAAGGGGGAAAATGGACACTAAACCAAAGATAGTCCACAATACCAAACCTACTTCAGACCTTTACGCCAGTATAGAAAAATTACAAGCTTCCATGGATGGTATCATAAAAAATCAAGAGATAATGATGAGTAGAATCGTCAACTTGGAGAGATCCCAGAGCCAAGCACCTAGGGTCCCATACAAAGGTTAATTTCAAAAGGTGAACCAATTCTATAAACCAAAGAATGATCAGGAAGTCCCAAACACCTTAGCCCCTACAAATGTTGTGGATGAAAACCCTTGGTTCTTGAAATGCAGTGAAGCACTTTGGGAGAATGAATGTCCTTACAATAATGATGGCCATCAACAAGTGAACAATATAGGACACATCATGGAATGCCCTCAAGTAAATATCACCGCTGAAGAGCATGACGAGGGCATGAAAGAAGCAACCAGGTTGGCTAGAATGGCAATAATAAACAACCTAGACCAGGAATCAAAAGAAAAATTGAAGAAACAAGAGTTCCAGGTGTATAGAAGAAAGAAGTTGAACCAACCTACAGCTAACCAAAAAAATCCCCCACCTTTGGATGTACTTCTTTCTAAGACATCCAAAACTGAAAAGGTTAACTTGAACTTTGACTTTGAAGGGGCACTATCCAAGATGCATGTAACCATTCCCTTGAAAGAAGTCATCATTGTTCCATTTGTAAGAGAATGATTTGGAAATTTTTTCCAAGGATTAGATGGACCCATGGACCCTCGTATCATGTTATAAGACGATCACTTCAGGGTCCAATGCGATGAACATCCTCCCTTCTTCATGGCCTTGATAATGAATAACAAGATCCTTAACAATTGTATGCTGGATTCAGGGGCCAGTGCTAACATGATGTCCCTCAAGGTCATGCAACAAATAGGGTTGAAATTCAAATGACCTTACAGGAATGTGTGTGGATTTGAAGCTAAATCCATACCCACACATGGGGTGACTGAGAATGTCCAAGTTTGACTTAAAGAATACCTCGAGAAGATCATCCACATGGACATAGTGGTTGTGGACATCCCAGATGTATGGGGGATTTTATTGTCTAGGAAGTTTACCTCAAATATGGGAGGTACACTTGAGATGGAACTCACTTATGTGAACTTACCTTTGAAGGATGGAACTATCGGTCGTCTCCTGAATGTACCTGTGACTACAACTCATGTGCAAGAGCCTAGTGATCCCATCAAATATTACAAAGCACATGACGAAATCATACAAAGTCTTCGTGAGTATTCTCCAAATGATATTCCTTTTGCAACAAAGGAATACTTTGATCAGATTCAACGGCCTAAGAAAGAGGAATACCAACAACTCCTGGACAAGTACAAAGGAAAGGAAACCAAAACTGTGAAGATACTAAAAAAGGTAGAAGATGATGTACAGATTCACCCATGTCGATAGGAATTTTTTACAGCAGAGTCCCACCCGCCTCCCTCCGCACAATACACCAGGGTCCTTCAAGGAATGACCAAATACAAGATCATAAAATACAAAGAAGGGGACATAGTGTGGATGTGGGATACCCAGAAGGGAGAACCAACTAATGTCAAAAGAAGCACTCAATCATGGCTTGGACCTTTCAAAGTTGGAAGAGAATCAGTTGATGACTCTTACAATTTGTCCACCTTGGAAGGATGAAGGTGCCCATTACCAATCAACGGGCACCTCCTCAAACCCCACCAAGGTGGGGGAACTTGACTTCACAGGTAAGTTGAGGTAAGTAGGCATTTTTTCATTTTTTCATTCATGTACTATACCATTTGAATTGCATGTTAGTTTTTCTTTCACATTCACATTTATGATTGATTTATTTCAATATTATATATATATATGCTGGGGTGGCATTACCATCCCATTCGATTGCTAATATTACTATTGAGATCAAGCAAGTAAACAGGTTATGTCGGAGATGCTGAGGTTCTCATGCGCTCTATGGTGAACACATGTCCCTGAGTTGGAGCCAGATGTTATCCCCCATTTTTAGGGATAACTAGGAGATCATGTCTCGAGGCCCACAGGTCCTAGACATGGAGTACCAAGATCTGGATCGACTTTAGCATGGACCTGGAGGGCCCATCGTTTCTCCCTTTCAATGCCTCTACTTTTCCAGTAGCAACAACATCCATCACCATCGGCTTGGTCTTGTGTTAGAGATGGTTCTTTCTCCATGAGGTAATGAGTCCTGGTATCATGGTATGTGTTAGTCTGATCCTTAAAACCTTTCAATATGTGCATTTAATTCATTTTGTTTCTAATAAATGCTTGGATCTGATGCTTTCCCACTTGACCAAGTCTAGGGGGAATGATAGGATTCCTTAGTAATCCTGTGTTCGTATGTTCTGGTTTGCCACTGGAGATATTTATGAAAATCCATCGTCCGCTCCCATCATAGCACCACCTTTTCATATTGCTTCCTGCTCACCTATCCCATTACACCTGTCCGACCACTGGGTTGACCTATCATTTGAGGATTGCACCTTACTTAGTGGGAAGAAGGGGATAAAGTCATAGAAGGTAAAAGAAAGCTAGCAAAAAATAAAATCCTTAGAATAAAACCTCGAGATGCTTCGCCCAGGGATCCCTGAGAAAGAAATAAAAGGATTCTCAGTAAGAAACAAGAGGGACCCGTAAAAAAATTAAACAAGACCTAGTCAGAGGATAGGGGGTCTCATAATGAGCCAGCCTATTAGGTCCATGGGTACCTAGTAGTATGAGATTACCACCACCTAGTTACCATGCCAGGGTAGTGACTCTTGGTTGCATGGCCAAGGGAAAGGGGGTCTCATCAAGAGCCAACCTTATCATTTTTGTTAAATTTCTTGTGGGTAACATTGTCACCACGAGTCACCACACTAGGGAAGTGTCCCCTGATTAGCCTCTTGAAGAAAAAAATAATAAATAATAAAAGGCATGAATGGGCTTGAAAAAAAATTGCATGCAGGATAGGTGCAACTCGCCTTCTACAAAGGCACCCACAGGTAAAAATTTTCATCCTCTGGTCTCACTGCACCCACTTGCATGGACATCCCTTATCCACATCACCCACTTACATGGCTCAGATGAAACCTCTTCCAGAAACTTTCCTCTTCCAGTGGACACTAGCCCAATAGGATGCCCTGTCATTTTCTCCAAACCTGTATTGTAGGCTTGTATAATGTCTTTGAGCTTTTAACTGGGGTAATAGGGGTTTTATGCACATGTTTAATAATATTGATGGTGAGATGTGATTGAAATTTCCATGATCCCTGTGACTTATGAGCCCATGGAGGGCATAGTTGTTGCTGTGCAGGATAATACCCGACAGAGAGGTACCATATTGGACCAGTACACATGGGGAGATGATCAGTTTGTACCACCATGGGGCTGAAGAGCCCACTAGATGCATGTTGAGACCCCAACAGGGGGTAGATACTGGGTAGAGGGGTTTACACAGAAGAGAAGAAGGACATCTTGCAGAGGCACCCCGACAGATCTTGACCTAAGGGGGTTGTTCCCTTTTTAGTGGAACGTTGGCCTTGGAAGGCCTAGGACGTCACTCTTGATGACCATGACATCACCTAGTAGCATGGACGCTTTGGGAGACAGCTGGGGCAATTTTGGCATGTGTGGCAGGTTGGAGAAGCCCAAGGAGGGCTAACGTTTTTCTCCAGGATGTTGCATTTTCCCTAGAAGGGGCTAACGCCACCTTAAAAGGGGAATGACGTCTCTCTTTAGCTTAATTAGGGTTTAATTTTAAGCATTTAATGTAAAACAATATGATTTTTAGTAGTTTGGCCTTGTCAACCTTTTTACGACCTAAAAGTGAAATTAGGTCATGGTACAGTATAAATTGAGGGTTTTTACTCTCATTTTTCCATCATATCTCACTCACTCATTAGTGAGGTCTGAAATTTGTGCTACACTTGGTGTTCTTGGCTGAAATTGTGAGGTGCACTTGTTGAAGGAAGGCATTTTTGGCATTTCTCTTGATGGAAGGTGTTACAACTAGGGTTTTTTTATGTTATTTCTTAGTGAAATGTAAGTAAATTTCTGCAAAACTTCTTAATTGAATGGTTGTATTGTTATTTCTTGCATATATTGTTATGATTTGCTGAATAAACCCAAGGTGACAAGCACACATTGTAGGTCCTTGTCTCATGTCCCCATCAAGAGTTTTAGCCATTTATTGAAGAGAGATAGAGCCTTTCTTTAGCAACACTCTTTTCTTCCTCTTCCAAGCTAGCCGTTTTTCATATTGAGCTAAGAAGGAGAAAATACATCAAGGCCTAGTTCCCTTACACCTTGTTGAGCCAATTTTTCCTAGGGTTTTCTTGGTAAAGCCTTGCTATAGCAACATGTTACCTGCAAAACCTCTTGTCTTAGTCCTATGCAATCATTTGAGCTAGTCGATTTTCCTTTAAAGCTAAGGAAGGAGAAGAGAGCACTGAGGCCTAGTTCCCCTACACCAAAGTGAGCCTCTCTCCCCTAGGGTTTTATCCTTGAGGCCTTGCCTTAGAAACACATCAAGGTCTAAATTGTCTTGTCCTTAGTCTTATTATTTTCACTTGATCCTTCAACTTTTGTTCCTCTACTTTTGAGTCCATTTACCCTAAGGCACTGATCTAAAGACCTCTTTTGTCTTGAGTAAACTTGATCACAACCTCAATCAAACACTTAAAGAAATTACTAATCTTTCTAACCCTAGACTAAAGACTAACCCTACGAACTAATTGTTTTCGTCATCTTTTGCTATTAAACATCATTGTGCAACTAACATTTTACTTGTGAGCAATTGAATAGTTATTTGAGGCATTATCCAAGTGAAGTGTTGATTGTTACATTGAATGCCATGTTTCTTTATAATTTATTGAAGAAGTGATATTATACATTGTTTCTATTATATAAACATTGATTTTGTCAATATTCATTGTTCAATTTCTTATATATTAGATAGCCATTGATTATATGAAGTACTAACCAAGTGAGTAAGCTTGCATATATCTGTTTCTTGTTGCTTTGTCTTGGGCAGGTGCATCTCTATTTTTTTGTTGTGCTTCTATTTATTGGATGTTAGCCAGACTATATTCTCGGTGGTGACTTGTGAGGGGGGAATTTACCTTTTATCTTACAATCCTTTTCCTTCTCAAAATGCCAGGTCATCGGGGATGTCTCCCCTGGGCCTTACTTCCCTAAATAGAAAGAACCTTCCATCGAGGTGACATTGGGTGGGATTGGTTTAGTTACACCAGTTTTCCTCTTTACATATATCCTTTATCCTAACTACAAATTGTGCGATAACATTTTGGAGCCATTTCCCAGGAACACTAAGTCAAACCTTCCTCAAAGATGACAATTTTCGGTAAGCCTTGCCTCTAGATTCTTCATCTTACAAGCTTACCTAGCGACTCCACTTTGGGTGTTTTCCCTTATCTTTTTGATAGTTTCAATAAAACTATATGGAGACTCCAAAAACCACAAGTAGGTACAATAATCCTGCTCTATCCTTCAGAAGAAACCCTCCCCGAAGCTCTCTTGTTGTAAAATCCCTCTTTGGAGGGAGTATTCCTTTGAAAACCATGTCTAGCTCTCAGAACAATAAAATGAACCCACCTAACAACCAAAGACAATGGTCATCTAATCTTTTCAAACCTCTAGACATGTCAGCCATACTAGGCTACCCTTGGAAAATACCACCCAAGTATGAAAAGTGGTTGCCTAAGTTTATTGGTACTGATGCAATCAGTGTCGAAGAGCACATGAGCAAGTTTTGGGCATTTTTTTAGCTTCATCCCATTAGTGATGATGTTGAAGACTTAGTGATAAAGTTGTTCTCCGCTACAATACTTGATGCTTCAAGGCATTGGTACCTAAGCCTTCCTGATGGTGGTATTAAAATCATGGACAAAATAGAAGAAGCTTTTCTCAAGAGATGGAGTATCAAAGAAGACCCCAACATGATTCTTACCAGGTTGAACTCCCTTTGGAAGCATGAGAATGAATCTATTCGAGAATTCCATGCTAGGTTTTAAACTTTGTTTCAAAATATCCTTGTAATCCATCATCCAAACGATGATTATCTTGTCCATATTTACACTAAGTCTTTTAATGGCCAACTAGGGTATCTTCTCAGAGACAAAAAACCCCAAACAATCCAAGAAGCTCAAGAGTTGGCTACTAAGATTGAGGGAAACCTCCTTTCATCTAAGATTGAGCCTTATATAAATCCAAGGAGGAAAATGGACACCAAACCAAAGATAGTCCACAATACTGAACCTACTTCAGACCTTTGCGCCAGTATGGAAAAATTACAAGCTTCCTTGGATGGCATCATAAAAAATCAAGAGCTAATGATGAGTAGAATCGTCAACTTGGAGAGATACTAGAGACAAGAACCTAGGGTCCTGTACAAAGGTCAATTTCAAAAGGGGAACCAATTCGTAAACCAAAGAATGATCATGAAGTCCCAAACACCTTAACCCCTACAAATGTTGTGGATGAAAACCCTTGGTTCTTGGAATGCAGTGAAGTGAATTGGGAGCATGAATTTCCTTACAATAATGATGGCCATCAACAAGTGAACAATATAGGACACATCATGGAAGGCCCTCAAGTAAATATCACTGCTGAAGAGCATCAAGAGGGCATGAAAGAAGCAACCAGGTTGGCTAGAATGGTGATAATAAACAACCTAGACCATGAATCAAAAGAAAAATCGAAGAAACAAGAATTCCAGGTGTATAGAAGAAAGAAGATGAACCAACCTACCGCTGACCAAACAAAACCCCCACCTTTGGATGTAATTCTTCCTAAGATGTCCAAAACTGAAAAGGTTAACTTGAAATTTGACTTTGAAGGGGCACTATCCAAGATGCATGTAACCATACCCTTGAAAGAAGTGATCAAGGTGCCATCTGTCAAAGAACGATTTCACAAATTTTTCCAAAGATCAGATGGACCCATGGACCCTCCTATCATGTTGCAAGATGATCACTTCAGGGTCCAATATGATGAACATCGTCCCTTCTCCATGACCTTGATAATGAATAAAGGTACCCTCAACAATTGTATGCTGGATTCAAGGCCCTGTGCTAACACGATGTCCCTCAAGGTCATGCAACAAATAGGGTTGAAAGTCACACAACCTTACAATAATGTGTGTGGAATTGAATCTAAAGCCATACCCACACATGGGGTGATTGATAATGTCCAAGTTTGCCTTAAAGAATACCCCGAGAAGATCATCCACATGGGCATAGTGGTCGTGGACGTACCAAATGTATGGGGGATGTTATTGTCTAGGAAGTTTTTCTCAAAGCTGGGAGGTACTCTTGAGATGGACCTCACTTATGTGAACTTACCTTTGAAGGATGGAATTATTGGTCATCTCCCGAATGTACATGTGACTATGACTCATGTGCAAGAGCCTACTGATCCCATCAAAGATGACAAAGCACATGAAAAAATCATACAAAGTCTTCATGAGTATACTCCAAATGATATTCCTTTTGCAATAGAGGAAGACTTTGATCAGATTCAATGGCATAATAAAGAGGAATACCAACAACTCCTGGACAAGTACAAAGGCAAGGAATCTGGGACTGTGAAGATACTAAAAAATTCAGAAGATGATGTACAGATTCACCTGTCTCGAAAGGAAGTATTTACAACAAAGTCCCACACGCATCCCTCCACACAATACACCAGGGTCGTTCAAGGAATGACCAAATACAATATCATAAAATACAAATAAGGGGTAGTGTGGATGTGGGATACCCAGAAGGGAGAGCCAACTAATGCCAAAGAGAGAACTCAATCATGGCTCAGACCTTTCAAAGTCGGAAGAGAATCAGTTGATGACTCTTACTATTTGTCCACCTTGGAAGGAAGCAGGTGCCCATTACCGATCAACGAGCATCTCCTCAAACCCCACCAAGGTGGGGGAACCTAACTTCACAGGTAAGTTCAGGTAAGTAGGTACGCATTTTTTGCATTCATGTATTAAACCATTTGAATTGCATGTTAGTTTTTCTTTCACATTCACATTTATGATTGCTTTATTTCAATCTTATATATATATATGTTGGGGTGGAATTACCACCCCATTCGGTTACTAATATTGTTATTGATATCAAGCCGGTAAAAAGGTTATGTCGGAGATTCTGAGGTTCTCATGCACTCTACGGTGAGCACATGTCCTCGAGTTGGAGCCATATGTTATCCCCCACTTTTAGGGATAAGTAGGAGATCATGTCTCGAGGCCCAAAGGTCCTAGACATGGAGTACCGAGAGCCGGATAGACTTTAGCATGGCCCTGGAGGGCCCATATTTTCTCCCTTTCAATGCCTCTACTTTGCCAATAACAACAACATCCATCACCATTGGCTTTGTCTTGTGTCAGAGATGATTTTTGCTCCATGAGGTAATGAGTCATGGTATCATGGTATGTGTCACTCTGATCCTCAAAACCTTTGAATATGTGCATTTAATTCCTTTTTTTTCTAATAAATTATTGGATCTTATGCTTTCCCACTTGACCATGTCTGGGGGGAATGACAGGATTCCCTAGTAAGCCTGTGTCCGTAGGTTCTGGTTTTCCACTGGAGATATTTCTAAAAATCCATCGTCTGCTCCCATCATAGCACCACCTTTTCATCTTTCTTCCCACTCACCTATCCCATTACACTTGTCTAGGCACTGGATTGAACTTTCATTTGAGGATTGCACCTTACCAAGTGGGAAGAAGGGGCTAAAGGCCCAGAAGTTAAAATCAAGCTAGAAAAAGATAAAATCCTTAGAATAAAACCTTGAGATGCTTCGCCCAGGGATCCCCGAGAAAGAAATAAAAGGATCCTTAGAAAGAAACAAGAGGGACCCATAAAAAATTAAAACAATACCTAGTCAGAGGATAGGGGGTATCATCACAAGACAACCTGTTAGGTCCATGGGTACCTAGCAGTATGACATTACCACCAGTTGGTTACCACGCCAGGGTAGTGACTCTTGGTTGCATGGCCAAGGGAAAGGGGGTCTCATCACGAGCCAACCTTCTCATTTATGTGAAAGTTCTTTTGGGTAACGTTGTCACCATTGGTCACCACGCCAGGGCAATGCCCCCTGATTAGCCTCTTGAAGAAAAAATCAATAAAGAATAAAGAATAAAAGGCATGAATGGGCTTGGAAAAAAATTGCATCCAAGACAGGTGTAGTTCGCCTTCTACGAAGGCACCCACAGGTAAAGCTTTTCATCCCCTGCTCTCACTACACCCACTTGCCTGTACATCCCTTATCCACGTCACCCACTTACATGGCTCAGATGAAACCTCTTCCGGAAACTTTCCTCTTCCAGTGGACACTAGCGCAATAGGACACCTTGTCATTTTCTCCAAACTTGTATTGCAGGCTTGTATAATGTCTTTGAGATTTTAACTGGGGTAATAGGGGTTTTTTGCACATGTTTAATAATATTGATGGTGAGATGTTATTGGCATTGCCATGATCCCTGTGACTTATGAGCCCATGGAGGGTGTAGCTGTTGATGTGCAGGATCATGCCCGACGGATAGGTACCATATTGGACCAGTACACATGGGGCGATGATCAGTTTAGACCTCCATGGGGTTGAAGAGACCACCATATGGATGTTGAGACACCAACAGGGAGAAAATACTAGGTAGAGGGGTTTACATAGGAGAGAAGAAGGACTTCTTGCAGAGGCACCCCTGCATAGATTGACCTAAGGGGGTTGTTCCCTTTTCAGTGGAACGTTGGACTTGGAAGGCCTAGGACGTCACCCTTGATGACCATGACATCACGTAGTAGCATGGATAATTTGGGAGACAACTGGGGCAATTTTGGCACGTGTGGCAGGTTGGAGAAGCCCAAGGAGGGCTAACGTTTTTCTTCAGGATGCTGCATTTTCCCTAGAAGGGGCTAAGGTCACCCTAAAAGGGGAATGACATCTCTCTTTAGCTTGATTAGGGTTTAATTTTAAGAATTTAATGTAAAACAATATGATCTCAAGTATTTTTTCCTTGTCGACCTTTTTATGACCTAAAAGTGAAATTAGGTCATGGTACAATATAAATTGAGGGTTTTTACTCTCATTTTTCCATCATCTCTCACTCACTCATTAGTGAGGTCTGAAATTTGCGCTACACTTGGTTTTCTTGGCTGAAATTGTGAGGCGCACTTGTTGAAGGAAGGAATTTTTGGATTTCTATTGGCATTTTTGGCATTTCTCTTTATGGAAGGTGTGACAACTAGGGTTTGCTATGTTATTTCTTGGTGAAATGTAAGTAAATTTCTGCAAAAATTCTTAATTGAATGGTTGTATTGTTGTTTCTTTCATATATTGTTATGATTTGTTGAATAACCCTAGGTGACAAGCACACATTGTAGGTCCTTGTCTCATGTCCCCATTAATATTTTGAGCTATTTATTGAAGAGAGATAGAGTCTTGCTTTAGCAACACTTGTTTCTTCCTCTTCCAAGCTAGTCATTTTTATTATTGAGCTAAGAAGGAGAAAACGCATCAAGGCCTAGTTCCCCTACACCTTGTTGAGCCAATTTTTCCTAGGGTTTTCTTCGGAAATCCTTGTTATAACAACACATTACCTGCAAAACCTCTTGTCTTAGTCCTATGCAATCATTTGAGCTAGTCTATTTTCCTTTAAAGCTAAGGAATGAGGATAGAGCACTGAGGCCTAGTTCCCCTACACCAAACTGGGCCTCTCTCCCCTAAGGTTTCATCCTTGAGGCCTTGGCTTAGCAACACCTCAAGGTATAAATCCTCTTGTCCTTAGTCTTATTATTTTCACTTGATCCTTCAACTTTTGTGTCCTCTAATTTTGACTCCATTAACCCTAAGGCACTGATATAAAGACCTCTTTTGTATTAAGTAAACTTGATCACAACTTCAATCAAACACTTAAAGAAATTACTAATATTTCTAACCCTATCCTAAAGACTAACCCTACTAATTGATTGTTTCTGTCATCTTTTGCTATTAAACATCATTGTGTAGCTAACATTTTACTTGTGAGTAATTGAATAGTTATTTGAGGCATTATCCAAATGAAGTGTTGATTTTTACATTGAATGCCACGTTTCTTTATCATTTATTAAAGAAGTGATATTATACATTGTTTCTATTATATTAACATTAACTTCTTCAATATTCATTGTTCAATTGCTTATATATCAGATAGTCATTGATTATATGAAGTACTAACCAAACGAGTAATCTTGCATATATCTGTTTCTTGTTTCTTTGTCTTGGGCAGGTGCATCTCTATTTTTTGGTTGTACTTCTCTTTATTGGTTGTTAGTCAGACTATCTTCTCGATGGTGAATTGTGAGGGGGGAATTTACCTTTTATCTCACAATCCTTTGCCTTCTCAAAACGCCAGGTTACCAGGGATGTCTCCCCTGGGCCTTACCTCCCTAAATAGAAAGAACCTTCCATCGAGGTGACATTGGGTGGGATTGGTTCAGTTACGTCAGTTTTCATATTTACATCTATCCTTTATCCTAACTACAAATTGTGCGTTAACGTGACACATGGCCAAAGATTGTAGAATGGTTGTCCTTCCTAAAGAACCACAACAGGACAATAACAATCATAGACATGAGACTCAGAAGAAAACATGGATAAGAAAGAAAAAATAGTATAGCAATGAAGAATGCACACTCGCTCTATAATCTAAGCATAAGAAGCATGGTTGGTATGTTGAAAGGGGTTTTTCAAAACATGAAGAACAAGTGAACAAATGTCAGGTCCCAGAGATTGAAATATAGGAAATAAAATGAGATGAAGAAAATTATATAGAGAAAAGGAAAGATGTCAGATACAAAAAGATTTGGAAAATAACTGAAAGAAAAGAAGGAAAGGTAAATAAGGAACAAGTTCAAGAGATTGTATTTTCAGACACTGTAGTGAAAGATGAATTCACAGACAGAAAGAAAGAATTTAGTGCTCATAGAGATGATGAATCTACTAATGAAGATGATGATGAATACACTTCAGAGCAGGAATTGTTCTGAGCCATATGACTTAGAGAGTCCCAGAGAATATGAATAATAGAAATGGGGAGTTCATGCGATAGCTGAGACAGACCAGAGAACCATCCTTTGAGAATCTTGCAGAATTTGAGTAGAAAGATTCAATGCATTCAGTTAGCAGAAGTAAAATATGATATATTAATTAGTTGTAGTAGTACTTAATGATAGTACAATGACATATGATTCAAAATTATGGACAATTGTGTAGAATATTCTTGAACAGTATGGACATATATGGATGTGAAATCAACTCTTCTAAACGGGGAACTTGAAGAATAAGTCTACATTGAACAACTGGTTCCTAGAGCATGGTACTCTAGACTGGATAAATATCTACAATAGACAAGTTTTAGAAAAGGAAGTGCAGACAACAACCTCTACATCAAGGTAACTCAAGATGGTATTTTATTAATTGAAGTTTATATTGATGATATTATTTTTGGAAGTATTGATGACAGGTTAAGCTATAAATTTGCAAAGGATATGCAGAAATTTGAAATGTCATTAATTAGAGAACTATCCTTCTTTCTGGGTCTTTAGATATGTCAAAGAAACCAAGGAATTTTTATTTCTCAAAATAAGCATATCAAAGAAATGATAAAGAGGTTCGGAATTGAAGATGGCAACTAGTTACCACTCCTATGAAAACCAGTTGCAAGTTGAGAAAATATGATGATTCAAAGTCTACAGACCAAAGGCAATACATGTCAATGATTGGTAGCTTACTATATGTGACAACATCCAGACCAGATGTAATGCAGATAGTTGGACGGGTGACACGATTTTAAGCAACACCAAAGGAATTTCATGTATTAGCAGTGAAGAGGATTTTCAGATATCTCAAAGGAACAAAAGAGTTTGGATTATGGTATCCAAAAGGAAATGATCTATCACTTATTTCCTACATAGATGTAGATTGGTAGTTGAATTGATGGAGTAGAAGCGCAATCACTACTACATGTAAAAATTCCGGCGTTTTATTTGCGGCATTATGGAAAAAAATTGTCCATATTGTGCTCAAATAAAGGGAAATTTATAAAAAAAAAAATCATGTTGCCCGACAAGCGTCTCTCTTGCGACGTTAGCGTCGGTCTTGCCACGTTAACGTCGCTTTTTCCACGTTAACGTCGCTCTTTCCTCGTTTTCCACTGGAATGTCTCTTTTGCCACGTTTTCCACCTATTTTTCTCTCTTTCCATGTTTGTGAAGTTGTATGTTGCAATTGCCACGTTATGTCAGTCTTGCCATGTTAACGTCTGTCTTGCCACGTTAATGTCGCTGTTGCCACGTTTTCCACTAGAACG
The DNA here is from genome assembly GCA_010110895.2 of Picea sitchensis. Taxonomy (NCBI): domain Eukaryota; kingdom Viridiplantae; phylum Streptophyta; class Pinopsida; order Pinales; family Pinaceae; genus Picea; species Picea sitchensis. The sequence goes on from SNQJ01S0022229.1 coordinate 191,141, forward strand.
TCTCTCTTGCCACGTTGTGAAGATGTATATGCGCCAGTGCGGCGTTAATGCTCGGCCTCTTGCCACGTTAGCAGTCGCTCTTGCCCGTTTTCCCTTTCGGCACGTCTCTCTTGCCCACGTTGTGAAGATGTATGCCGCGAACCTTGCGATTAGCATTGTTAACGCCACGTGCGCGTCTCTCTTATACGTTGTGAAAATGTATGTCGCAAGTGCGACGTTAACGAAAACTAGGTTTTCATTTTGAATCACCTCAATTGAGAGGTTTGGTACAAAACTTATTGACAAGGAAGATGAGGGAACAATCTAATTTGTGTCCCTCTCATACCATTTTCCTTCTTTCGCCATTGTCCTTTAAGTCTAATTTACGATATTTTGTGTTGACCTCTATGAGTAATCTAGACCTTCTTCTATAGTTATAATCCTAATCTAGCTCCTCAAGTTCATTTGATTTGAAATATTCAATTGAAAAGCTGATAGTTCTTGATATTAATCTTCCTCATTCAACATGGAAGTCTTGAACATGGTCTTGAATAAGTCAAGTTGTCCACATTCACCACCTAAAACATTATTATATATAGAAGTAGACTCAACCTAAAAGCATTATTGTTGTCTTGCTCAATGATTTTAAATGTTCCATACCTCAATGGTTTCAATTCTTGGTTTCCCCTCACAACCGCCCTTTGCTAAAGGAATGGCATCAAAACTTGTCTTCAACGCATAATTTATGGCCCGGTGCTATGTTGGTCATGTCAAATCTTGTACTTATTATGGCTTAATTCCAATTGCTCTTGCACTTTAAGATGGATTCATTTGATCTTATCAATGAACTCATTGTTCTAGCTACATCTTCCACATGCGCTGCCTGTTATACTCATCTTGGCTAATGAATTACATCAAAATTTATTGATGAAGAAGCAACCAAAAGTATTTGAAGGCGGATATTTGGGTGGAAGAATGTACTACTCTATCATAAGAGTGAAAAATGTAAGCTAGTTATTCATCCTAGAATGTAATTGGGAACTTCCAGTTATACCCTCTTAACAACTTCATTTTTCCTATTAGTCTAGTGATGACATGTTGTTGAATGTTTCAATGTTATATCCATTCTCTCCCAAAGTGTTGCCCAAATAACGAATATCAATAAAAAAATCAAACTAGAGCCAAATCCAAAAATGTAGCCATACATTTTGAAAATAGTAATTCAACTACTTCATGTCCTTTAATGGTCTTATTACAAGGTATAACCACACACATCTTATCGTAACAATCCAAAACAACAAACAAATAATGTAGCCTTTCCTAGTCAATGGAAACCATCCAACAAAATCCATGGAGATGCTCTCCATTGATGGGTAGAAACAAAGGCAAATAGAATCCAAGTTTCATATTGCTTATCAAGTTTCTAGTGCTACAAGAACCCAGTTGTGTATAAATTTGGAAACTTGCTCTTGCATTTTGGTTAATACAAATGCATCTGTAATCTTGCTACTATTTTTTTATTGCCAAAATGTCTAGTGATTATTGATGTATTGGCCTCCCTTGTTAGTGGAATTTGTGCTTCTCATGGGATGCAAAGCTTTCACAATTTTAAAATAGTCTATCTTGAAGATGGTGTATGTTCTCCTTAACTTAGTTATTGCAGTTTTGTTTTTCAATAGTTAATATGCATCTCCAAAATCAACATGATTCATGTTCTCTTACCAAAAATCTTCCTTAATAAATGGTACTAGTAGTGTTATTATTCCCAAAATTACAATATTCTTCATGGATGATCTAGACAACATGTCTACAACTTTGTTGGTTGCACCCTTCTTATATTTGATTACAAGATGGGATTGTTGTATAAATCTCATCCACTTGTAATGCCTTACCAATTGCAACTTTGTATGACTTTGCAAATATTAAAGAGGTTGGTGATTGTTGTGAATCATAGTGTACTTCCCTAGTAGGTAAGTTTCCACTTCTTCACAGCTTGAACTTATGTGTAGAGCTCTTGATCACAAGTGATATTTCAAAACTTCTATGTGAAACAACTTGGAGTGATAGCATACAAGTCTTCCTCTTTACATGTGTACAATTGCCATGGCATACACACTTGCAACTATTTCAATCTCAAATGGTTGTTGAAAATTGGGCATTGTCATGACCAGTTCTTGACTGAGTTTTTCTTATGTGGAAATCTTAAAGGTTACTGTTTTTATTTTCTCCCATTGAAATCTATTTCCCTGTGTTGACACAACATGAAGCATAGCAACAATTGTTGAAAATGAGTAATAAATTTTTAAATTTTGGGTTTCTCCCATAAATCTTATTGCCTATGTTAGACTGATAAGATTGGACCACTTCTTGATGGATTTGATCTTTGTGTGGCCAGTGTTTAGCTCACCTCCACCAATTGTAAGTCCAATTTAGACCAAGTATTGTTTTAAAAAATCACATTATTAAGATTTTTTAACATTTTAAGTCTCATCCATGTGTCTAGTACCTACTTCAAATGTGATATATGATCTTCCAAAGTAGAGATAAATATAATAATATTGTCCAAATACACAATTACAAAGGAGTCTATAAATGGATGCAACACATATTCATCATTCATATAAATGTAGTTGGTGCATTACATAAACCCAAATTAAAATGGATAAGTAACCAATCTAGCACAAACCTTTCAAGTTTTTGGTCCTTGTCTTCCAAGTGTCTTCTACTTCCACTCACACTTGATGTATTCATATTTGAGATCCAATTTAGTGAACTACTTGGCTTATTGCAGTTTCCAACAAGTCACCAATCTCAGACAATGGATAAATATGCTTGATGGTGGTCTTGTTTAAAGATTTGTAGTCTATACACATATTAATGCTTGAGTGGAATGCCTTCATCAATCACACATGGGTTATCCTAGGGAAAGGGACAGACAAACCTTTCACAATAGAAATTAAGTGAACCTACAATTTAATAGTGCAGTCCGTGTTCATTTGTTTTATGATTTTAATATAAATGTATATTGACACAAATGCAGAATGCAACAATTCTAAAACTAATTTAATCTAGTTTATCCTAGTTGGGAGTAATAAGAACTGATAGATATGGAATCAATAGAAATAAATAGAAATAGGAAAAATTCATGAATTATAGACTATAAGAATTTCTATATCACTAATAGCAATTGAGATAAACCTACAATGATAATTGAAAGCTATATCTCCATATCCATTTTGTTAGCACAATGTATTTAAAGTAAGAACATATATTAATAGACATGAGAAAAAGTAGATAGATGTAATATCTAATCTTACATGATTCCATAATATAAAGAAATACAATGACGGGAAAGACACAATCTTTGATTCTATGAGACCTTCATCCATTGAGCCAAACAAGTTTATGACAACAACATATGACCATATGACCAACATACATGACATTGATATATTAATGGGGGATATAGACCCGGACAGTTGTGACTCTTTGGAGCACAAATGAAGCAATTAGAAAACTTAAAAGATGATTGGATAACCCTATCACTACCTCCTTTAGAATTGTCCCTTCATTCTTACTAATACATCAGTATTCTATATCTTTTTATGCTTCAAGGACATCCAGCCAAGTCTGGAATGACTTGCACTGTCCATATGAAGATCTATTAAATTCTCAAAATCTGACCCGAAGTCTTGCCATCAGTATGAATTTCATATTCACCAAAATCTGAAGGATGACATACTAGAAACCCATCTTCTTAAATCAACTTTCTTCAAAAGTTTTATATTGATCCTGAAATTTCAACTGTCACTTTTAGTGGCTTACAGTGGACTCCATACCGGGATAACATCCCTTTGTGGAGTGCATAGAACCTCATATTGCTCAAGATGAGTAGGCCGGCCTTTTGGAACTAATTCCTTAGACTTATGTTGCCTTCTTCTTTCCCTTATGTATTTCTTTCCTCTTGGCAAATGCTTTGTCTTCATTCCCTTTGATATGTCAACTTTCAGAAATGGCATGGTTGATTTATTGTCTTGATCACTTTGCTTTCAACTCTGTACTTTGTGGTACAATTACCATGCCATCTAACTACCATTTCTCCATTTGGGCACCTTTAGTTGAGGTATACATCTTCTAGATATGTTCAATCTTCATTAATTTAGTACCTGCACATGGTACTAGGAAAAATAAATAAATATGGGATGTCTTCAATGGCATCACCCTAGATACTTGAATCACATTGACAACCAGTCCCTCAAAAATTTTGTATGACAAGGTTGCCAATCCTTGGATTTGACCCTTTTTGCTACTTTTGGAAGTAGTGGGGCCCATGGCCTACTAGCTAGATTTGCCTAGTCATTTTAAGCTCCATCTGGATTTTCTTTCTTAGATAAAATGATTGGAACTAAGTGTCCAACTCAAACCAATCTACCAAGGTTGGATGAAGAAGGTTCCATTTAGAACATGACCACAGTAGTGTGGATCGTGGGAAGCGTCTAGCCTCCATCACCGTACCATCAGGGAAGTGTTAGTTCAATGGAAATATACAACCTCGAAGATGTCACCTAGGAGGTAGAGCTTTCGATACGCAACAATTTCCTCATCTTAAGCCTTAAGGACAAGGTTGTTCATCAAGGGAGAGGGCACGTTAGGGACCCAGGCTCCCTAACTTGCTTGCATAGATAGAATAATTTATTTCCCATGTAATAAAGGTTGGCATTAGTTAATAGGCCTATTTAATGAGAACAAGTCCCCTGTGTAAGAACACTTAATGGCTCAGCCTAAGAGATCTTCTCTAGAATGTTCTTTAGAAGATATAATTAGTATAAACATGAGTAGAAGGCATGGTAAAGTCTAGTCTTGAGAGTTATTGTAATAGAGAATTGCTTTGTTGGAGGTTGCCCCTTAAAGAAGCGACACAACATTGCTTTCTATCAATAAAGATGTCATTTTTGGTGTTTGGTTCTCTACATTTTGTTGTTTCATTGGTATTTGCGATTATTTTGGTTTCTGCTTATTATAATACATTTGGTACCCTAACTTAGATCTAGGTGGTACATCCCATTTGCTACAACCCATCATTCATTGCAAGTGGATGGTCCTTGAGTCCATCGTCCAAGCAAATTTTCGTGCTCATCCCTTGCACCTTGAAGTCATCTTCAGAATTTCCTCTTTCCTTCATGGAGTGCTTTGTATCTTTACTTGGTTCTCTGCTCCTCCAAGGCTAGCCTTTACAATCTCCTTTAGGTGGGTTCCTTGCTAGTATTTAGAGGGCTCTAAGTTACTTTAGTTTGTGGTCACGACTAAGCTAGACACCAAATAATAATAATATTTAATAATATATAATAATAATAATATTTAGTTTGTAGTCATTAGGCCAAACACCATATTTAGTAACAATAATAATAATAAAAGAATTTATTTTTAAGGTGTCTAAGCCAGACACCAAATTGATGTGGGGCCCCCTTCTTTGTGAGACAAAAGACCCCCTTAACAGCAGGTGTTAAATTTTACAAAGATATACATACCCTACTGCATTTAGATTTGAATCAGTAATTAATTATATTATAAATAATCCCACATACAAAGCAAAATTAACTACATAGATAAAAATCCCTTAATGCTGCTCCCTCATACTCAAAAACTAATATGTGCTTTTGATATAATTCCTTGAAAATCATAATTACAACTTTTACATCCATTACAATTTTATGGCTTAATATTATAATTAATTCCCACATCTTGAAAAAAAAGGGGAAAAAGACAATATAAATTTTTCTTATGAATAGACATTTCAAATTAAGAATTTGAAAGAGAAGTATGAGTTTATATCAGACATTGAGGATCCTCTCATTTCCCTCAACGTGTCGGCAATCACATTTCAATGTGGCCAATTGCTTCATTCTCATACAATCGAACATTGCCCGAGGCGATGGTCCTGATGTCCTGCAGAAACCCTCAAACTCTTCAAATCGACCGAACATTGCCCCGTTTCATGTAGAGGCATGCAGTTTGTCAGGTCAGCCTTCAAATGGTAAGCCTGTGCTCAAGCTGGTTCAATATTAGGTACTGTCTTCACGACCCAAGTTCTATTCCATGGAAAGGCCCGTGTCTGTCTGAGATAAAATGAAATATAAATAAGCATTGGGTTTTGAATCTTGGGTTGGACTAATGACGGGAATTTATCATATCTGTACATGGCTACAGGGACTATTGCTACAGTGAAAGCTATCAGTAAAAGTTTTACCATAAACATGCCATACATGGCATGACAAAAATGATCTCTTTTGCAACAAAGAGGCCAAATGAAAGAACAACAACTCATGAAAAAGATACAATAGGAGATGATTGAGAAGGAAAAACACAGAATACCAATTGCACAAGGGTTTCCATGGACAACTGATGAGCCACAAGTAAGTTCTGAATCTAAATAAGTCTTTTTTTGCTATCAATGATAATGCTAGTCTTGAATGCTTGCATTAATTTTTGAAGTTCAACATTCCATTCAAAATGTCTCTCATTATATTTTATCATATTCTAAAGTGCTTTTCTCAAATTCTGAGTTTTACCCAAAGCTGATCAAAGGTACACTAAAACCATTGAATGTCCAAACTTCACAGTCTAGATCGGCTAGAAAAAGAGCCAAATTTGGTGATCCTTAGTATGCAGATCCTATCCCCTAATGCACAATTTTTCATAACATCATTGTCACATTATAATATGATGCCTTAGCACTCTCATTGTGGATGTTCTCTTTTGTTGGGTATTATCTCATTTCAAACCTTTCTGTGCTAGATTGATCTGAGCCATTAGGTTGTTTTTCTGTTTTGTCCACATAGAAGTTGATGGCGATGAAATAGGCGAGTCTGACGGTGGGATACCTCCACTTGTCCAGCTGCTGGAAACTGGTTCGTGGAAAGCAAAAGAGGATGCTGCACGTTTGCTCGGAAATTTTATGTTCTCATAGTGAAGAAATCCGTTCTTGTGTTGAAAATGTAGATGTTGTTTCCAACCCACCTGTGGCTCTTGAGAAACGCTGGTCCAAAAGGACAAGAAGTTGCTGCCATAACGCTTAAGCATCTTGTTAGAGATGCAGATGCTGCCATTGTCAACTAGTTGGTAGCTATACTTTGGGGGAATAAACTAAGCTCAAAAGTCCATGTAATAATAATGGTGTTAGGTTGCTTACTTACAGTGGCATCTCATGAAGAGCTCGTTCAGAAAGGAAGTGCTTCAAATATAGGTCTCCAATCGCTAGTTTAGATGCTTGGTTCTTATGGAGAAGAAACTCAAGAAAATTCTGCATCAGTTCTTGCTGATGTTTTTGGTGTAAGAAATAATATTTGTGAAAATCTTGGAAGGCTATAAATCATCAACCCTTTAATCAAGTTATTAAATGTTGGAACCGAGCGCATTTCTGTGCAGTCATCTCGAGCACTTGCAACACTTTTTTCCTCAATTGAAACTAACAAAGATGTGGTCTATATTGCTAGTGGTGCAGTCAAACCATTAATTGAACTTGGGAAGTCTTCAAACATTTCTGCTGCAGAAATGGCAAACAATGCATTGACTAATCTTCTTTCAGATGCCAAAATTGCTGAGCAGGCTCTAGCAAAGGATATCATTCCATCATTAACAAGATTCCTCATGGATGGTACAAAAGGGGGAAAGGGACATCCAGCAGGTGCACTTGCTCGATTGCTAAGTCATATGCCTGTTGATGATGTGCTTGTTGAACGTGTTCATCACTGTGGTACAGTTCTTACCTTGGTAACCTTTCTGGCTTCTACCGATCTGGACAATATAACGTCATTAGATGCTTTAGAAGCCCTTGCCATATTGGCTAGAGTGAAACAAAGTGGAGGTCCTAGCATTACAACGTGGGCAGTCCTTGCTGAATTACCTAACAGTTTGGAACCATTGGTGAAGTGCTTGGCCATTGGACTTCCACCAGTTCAAGAAAAGGCATTGAGGTTCTTTCGAGACTGTGTAGAGACCAGTTTGTATTTCTTGGAGATTTGGTGGTAGAAAGGCCAAGATGTATTTATGCTTTGGCAAACCGAGTCATATATTCTTGTAGATTAGAAGTGAAAGTTGGAGGAGCTTCTCTTCTTATTTGTGCTGCCAATGAACATAAGCAAATGGCATTGGATACTCTTAATGAATCTGGGCTCTTTTCACGGCTTATTCACTCTCTTGTTCACATGATGAAATATGCTATGGAAATGAATGATTTGATATTCGATAAATTTGAGGCAGTTCAAGGTCGCACAAGCAAGGGAGGGCATGTTCAAGAAAGAGAAGAATTCCCAGTGCATGATCCTGCATCAGTTTTTGGAGGAACAGTTGCACTGTGGTTTCTATCAATAATTGCTTCCTATAATAGTGAAAGTAAAGTGGCCATCATGGAAGCATGTGCAATCGAGGTGTTAATTAAAAACTGGCAAATTTTTCTTCGAGTGCACATCAAGTAAGACCTTTTGCCTTATGTTGAACTGTGAACTTTTGTTCCCTTATTATCTACTGCTTTTTATGCCTGGCTATTTCTTAAATTTTTTTTGTATTTGCATATATGCCTTTTGTGTATTGTTTATCAGCACTTGTATTTACTATTCTATTGTTTGTCAATATTCTTGCTCACGGAACTCATTTCATGTGGCTTAACAACATTTCTTTCTGTGAATGTTGGAAGTCTTCATACTCAATTCCATACTGCTCTTATTGCAAGAGGTAGCGAGGTGCGTCCCTCTGACTCCAGTGGTTGTGTCACATCTGTAATGTTAATAAACTATATTGAAAAAGCGAAAGTGCGTAAAAATGAAAAATAAAAAAATCTGACGGACCATAATTATAAAAACAAAAAATGGACCATAATAATTATAAAAATCTATATGAAACTAAATCATATGAGGTATAGTGTATATAGATAATCTCAGTTAATGAAATGCAACTGAGATTATCTATATTCATTTCCTCAACTTCACGGATTCCCCATCCTTGAAATTGAGGAAATGAATATAGGGATCAAAATGAGAGGTAATACCCTGAAGTTAATGAAATAATTTAACATTTTGAAATTAAAGATTTGATTCTTTAATTGAATAGGAATGGAGGATGGTGGAGAATTGCATGGTGCATTGCTAATGGCTATTCTATTCCAAAGGCAGAGATGTTATTGAACTGGTGCTACAATCGTGTGATACCATCTCTTTGCCATAATGCGAGGTCACGATGAAGTGAATTGATAGGTATTTCTTTATCAAGCATTGGCTAGTCTTATGCACACCAATGCAGAGCGAGAACACTTCTTACTTGATTCTGGAGTTACAAGAATGCAACCGACAACTGGGTGGTGAGTTAAGTATCCTACGTCGTGATCATAAGGCAGCTGTAAATGAATTAGCTTATATGAAGGATGAGGTATATCAACTTCAAAAAGAACTAGAACAGAAGGAGGTGGAAGAAAGAGATACGAATAGCTTGATCTCTCAGATTAAGAGCAACTTGCATCTGCCTTGAAAACTGTATGTAATCAGGACACATATATTTTGGGTTTAAAGGAAGATTTGATAGTTTCTCAAGCTCAGTTAGAGGAGTTGATTGCCGCTGCTGGAAGCAGTGAGAATACTGCTAGTGAGCTTTTAGATAAACCTCAGCTTTCTGAAGATAAAACTACGATACTTGAAAAACAGGTTGTCCGATTGCGAGTAGCTTTGGAAAGGGCACAGAAGGTATCTTGAAGGAGGAAACTGTTGAAATTTTATCTTTGTGTGATTCATTCGATGAACTGCAAAGCATATTAGCAAATATTAAATTGGATGCAAAATCGGCTTTAAGGGAGGGCATGCATTATGCTGCAGAGTTCAGGAATGCAATGAAGGGTTTTCAAAATGTAAAAATTCAGCTGGAAATTTTCCAAAAAGAGAAAATTATATGACTTCTAAGTTAGTAAGGATAGAGGAATTGTTGAAAGATGGTTAGTCCACATCCACTATGCAAGCTAAGCAGATTTGGTTGCTTGACAACACTGTCAATGACTTGGACTCTCAGTTGTCTGAATGCAAAAACAAAGCTGCTACCGCAGTTGAAGATGCTGAGTATACACGATCTGGCAGTAAATCAAGTCATACACGATTTGCAGGAACAGTTTGATGGCTGGAATTCAACATAGGAAGGCTCAAAAGAAATTTCAAATTCAACATTGTCTCCTGCATATATTGATGGACTTAAAACAAATCTTAAAAACTGGAAAGCAATGGCCATGTCTATTATAGAGGAGATGACAGAAGTCCGATTACAGTTAAAGCACTCTGAAGAAAATGCCATCGAGCAAAATTCCAAGATTGAAGCATACAAGAATAAACAACACCTTATGGAGAAGCAGTATTCTACACTGCAAGAAGAAATCTGTAATTTTTTTTCAGGCTTGAGAAGTGAAATGGATAAGTTCTTACTTGTCTATCATTCTATGGAGGAGCTAGAGAGATGCTCTGAAATCCAAACAAGTGCTCCTTAATCACAGACAGTCAAGGGATGCAATATCTGCTTTCAGAGGTGAATCGGCAGTTTTTGAAATTTTTAAGGGCCAAGCCCCAATCATTTTGAAGTCAAGCTGTGCAGAAGCATTTGTTATTTGGAAGGATAAAGTTCTGTTGTTGATGCTCAAAAATACCAGTCCCTTAAAAAGATCTTGAGAGTACAAACACATATAAGCGATGGGTTGAGGAAATATAAAGAAGAAGCAATGGAAAGAGAGAGACGTTTGCAAGTGGAACTCTCTGCTTTGCAAGAGTCTCTTCAAAATCTAAATCACAACCTTTTGGAAGAAACAGGAAGAGTCAATTCTCTTTTATCTTCCATTAAAATCATGGAGGATGAGATAAATAATTTTCTCGAGAAAATAAGATCTGTCAATTAATGCAGGCACCACACCTTTATGTCGAAGCAGATCTTGGATTCTGCCATTTACTGTGCTGGAATCTTTCTTGCATATGTTCTTCATCATTCTTTGACAGAGATAAATTTAGTTATCTGTCACCATATTTGTCAATTCTATTTTATTTTGGCAGGACTCCTCTTAGATTGCCAAATTAAACACTTTTTATTTTGTTAGCTCTTGACGGAAAGACTTGACATGCGATATCAAGCCATGACCATTCAATGTGATCAAAAGGTCCCAACGGAAAATGACTTATCGTACGGATTACACCTTTCTTGCATTTTCCGCTCCCATACGTCAGTGGACCATTAGCTTCCAACGGAAAACACCAAGGTGCCTCGAACTCCACACTCTCCCTTCTCCGCTGAGATCGTGGCCGTTAATCTCCTGCTTGCCAATCTCCGCTCAACTCTTGACCGTCTATCTTCTTTTGGACGATCTGAACCATCAATCTCCACTCACCAATCTCCACTCTGATCGGGATCGTTCCTGAAACACGTGTCTATCATAGATCTAACCTTCCACGATGATCGACGGTTCTGGATGTAACTTTCCCCCGTTGACCTCGCCAAACTTTTGGTTTTCAACTCTGTCGAGGATTTTGACTCATCCAATCGACGGTCCTTGCAAACTCCGAGTTTGATCCAACGTTACCTGTGTATCATTCTTCCCATTGTTGTCACCATTTTTCCTCTTAGACCTGCAACACTATATTTAACTAAGCCTGCGAGTAGATATCTAGCAATGTATACACCTTCATATTTTTTGTTACGAGTTAACAAGACATTAGATTTTTTTATGGCGGGTTGACCATCATGAACAAGATTTTCTGAACTTCTTGAGAATCCTCGAATTCAATTCTTCTTGATGAATCAGATAGATCTTACTCTTTCAAATACAGCGATATCACTAAAAGATCATAAATATACGGATAGTCGAGAATAATAATATGCGAATTAATTAAAACCTTCTTTACAACTTGAATTTTCCCAATAAATCTTTTACAAAACAGAGCAATGAGTCTCTGTGCATGCTCCAGGAATCGAATTTCGAGCTTTCCCCTCCTTGATCTACATTCAATCTTCCTCCAGTTCTGTGAGCTAAGCAATGAGACTCCACCAGATTAAACTAGGTTAAGCTCTCTATTCAAAATACTAAAAGGCTGTATTTATTTACAATGGATTTGTTTCCAGGATCCTATGATTAAGAACAGATTCCTTCATAAACTCAACTGACCCATATGAGTCATCAGTGACTCACTAGTCATTAACAAACCCTATCTTATCTTTTTACAAGTGGACAAGGATTCTAGATCCTTGTCCATTATTCAGATTTTCCCCAAAATAACAAATTATACAAGTGTGAGACCCTAGGTCTCTTTGAATTCTCTCAACTGTGATGAAGTCATGGGTGACTTCATTTTATGAGCCTATGCTCCTGCATCATCAATGAAGAAGAAAAATCTATAGAGCTAGAGCTTGAAACTCCAAAGACATGTTTTTTACAGAAAGCACATTGTCAGCTACAGAACTTGCAAGTGGTGGATGATGTTAATTTGTGAGCCCGTTTTCAAAGCATACAAGACAAAAAATTATTTGTCTGAGGAGGCACTGGATGTTAAAGAGTCCAATCATCACATACTTCATCTTGTATTCCATTGAGGTTACATTGACAAGATGGAATGGTTAAATCCTGGAATGAACAATTACCGAAACAATTAGAGGCCCATTATTTTGAATGCACAATCTAAATATCTTGGTGAAACGAAGGGAGGCGAAGGTTCAAGGAGTTGAAGTAAGAGGGCAGAGTTTGCTTTTGATAATTATGGAAGAATCTGATAATAGAAGAGAACTCAATAGAAGTCGAGAGTCTCCGGTCCAGCTGGTTAAAAGGCTTAGCAAAGGAATTCCTCAGTTCTGGTACAAGATTAGAGTACAGCAGATCTGACGATATTTCGATGTCAAGAACTTTGTGATTCCTTGTCGAGGGTATGTGACATCTTACATACTTAAGTAAAAACATAGAATTAAGCAATGAAAAAAAAGAATTGGTGCATCTGAGTTTAGTTGCTTTTCTGACATTATTGATATTATTTTATGCGATTTTGATGAAACAAATTTTGATATTTTCATATATATATATATATGTTAAATAAAATTTATGTGGAAGAAATATTATTTCGTTAATAAAAGTGAAATTACATTCTTCAAATGCTTAGTAGCATTTCTTGATTCTATCAAAGGAATCTATATCTCCAAGTATCTCCCAAAAGAAGGCTGTCTTCCCAAAGAGGCGGAATGTCCTCTCATATCTTGCCCTTATCATGGATATTCTCTCGGTAGAAAGGATCCAAAAAAATAGGCTCCCAGTCCTTCAAGTCATGTATTTTGATTGAAAAATACAAACATAATGTCCCAATTATGCAGCAGAAGAGAACGAAAGTCTCTAAGCATCATGCCACTAGTACATACCAATATAAGGTCAGGACAGCTCCCAATAAATTTTAATAAAGTGGTATGAATATTTTAAGTTATGGATTGACTTCCTTTTTCAAAATGTGTCATTATTTTAGGTCAATAGAATGACTTTTGATAAATCATCGCTGACTGTTCCTTTCTCCGAAAAGAATATCTATGGAATAAATGTTGATATGCTACCTGAATGAATAAATTTAAACATTCTTTGTTTTTGCTTACAATACAGATCAACATGGACAAGAGGCATTTAGGATGTGAGTTATCTAATAGTCTTTAATGATAGGTTATGTGCAATTGCTAGGAGACCAAATCTCGATCTCTATGAAACTAAATCATATGAAGTTATAGTGTATATAGATAATCTCAATTGCATTTCATTAACTTCAGGGTAGTGCCTCTCATTTTGATCCCTTTATTCATTTCCTCAACTTCACGTATTCCCCATCCTTGAAATCTTATTGTCTCTCTAGATCATCATCTTTTTACTTTGAAGAGAATGGAAATAATTTAACATTTTGAAATTAAATATTTGATTCTTTTTATTGACAGATAGAGGTGGAGGATGGTGGAGGTACATGGTTCAGTGCATTGCTATTAGCTATTATATTCCAAGACAGAGATGTTATTCGATTTGGTGCTACAATGCGTGCGATACAATCTCTTGCCATATTACTGAGGTTTGATGAAGTGATTGATAGGTATTTTCTCTTCAAGCATTAGCTAGTCTTAATGCGCAATGGAAGCGAGGGAACACTTCTTGGGTTACCGTGGGATGTAGTTGAGGTGTTATTGCAAGGATGGTTATTGTCTATCACGGTGAATGTTGAGAAACCTCTTGCATTTAAAGGCTTAGATATGTGATATTATAGAGGGGGATCACTTAAGAAATGGGGTTATAGGATATTGGCTTGTACTTAGGTGTTATTAATGTGGGTTGGATGAATATTATTCTCAAGAGGGGCAATGTAAAAAGAGAGTGTTAGCTGCTATTATTGGCAAAAATGGTTGTGTAGACAAGTTGTTAATGCATTTCCAACCACGGATAATGCATTAGTGTATTGGAATTTATGTTTGATTATGGAAAATAGATGCAGACAAGAACTTGAAGTTGTTGATTCTTTAGAGGAGTTTGTCTTTGGAATATATATGGGGTTGGATTCAAAGATTGTTAGTTTTTACTTTTTGCTTAATGAAGCTCCCTAAATTCTTTGGATTCTAGTGGTGCTGTTGGCTTTTAATAGTTGGTTGGTAATGTGCAAGTTAGCTTTTCACTTATGTTGATATGAGTTGTTACCCAATGAAATGATGCCCTTTAGATATGGAGGAAGAATTGGCCTTTTCTTTTGCAGTGATTAACATTTTACCTAATCAAAATGGTTCTTTTCAATGGAGAGGGAAAAGCATGTCTCCATGTATATTGAAATCTTTTTCTACTTCATGTTATCTTTCATCTGTGATGTTTTGATTATTCTCTTGCCCACACTAAAGAAGGTGACTAACATCAGATGTCTCTATTAGAGACTATTCTCTCTCTGACTAAATAAAGTATAGACCCCAAGAAACATCTCACACTTACACAGCATTGTGGAATTACAATCAATTTATTTATAGTCTTATCTAAATATTAGCAAAAAATCTTAGGTCATTATTTAAGATTGAAATAAAAAGAACCAATGCCACCTAGTGAAAAGCTCTGAGATATTAAAGTGTTAAGAAAACTGTATCTAATGGATACATAAACTAAGAGGATAAATTGTTAATAAAAAAATGCGAGTTTCTTAAATATAGGCGATGATATAGATTTAAATATTGATATGGCTGGTATCTTAGCAAAGGTTAATGTATATGTCCCTCTTAGTCTCTTACGTGTTGCCATTTTTTTAAATACCTACAAGAAGGTCGCTATTGAGACATCTTGGAATAATAAGCCTCCCATAGAAACAACGTCGGAGATGATACCTATTAACGTCTCTCTTTAGAAGCGTTTACCAGCGTCTCTCTTCTGACGTTTGAAGCGTCTCTCTTACTACGATTGGCGTCGGTCTTACCCGTTTACCGCGACCTCTCTTGCCGCGTTTTGACCGGTCTTTGCGACGTTTGACGCGTCGATCTTCGCGACGTTTCTGCGTCTCTCTTTGCGGCAATTTGACGTCGCTCTTATACCGTTGAAAGCGGTCGCTCTTGCCGTTTGCAACATCTCTCTTACTTACGTTTGAAAGCGTCTCTCTTTGCGACGTTTGGCTTGTCAGTCTCTGCGTTGAAAGCGTCTCTCTTGCAGCGTTTACAACGTGATCTTACTGCGTTGCGTCTCTTGCCACGTTTGCCAGCGTCGCAAGAGGCGAAAAAATTAGGCGATGAAAAAGCGGCGTCATGTGAAAGCGGCGTTTCCCGAAGTCAGGGTTTGTGATCTTCGACAATGAAAGTGGCAATTCGTGGTGTGATGAATTTGACCCAAATGTAGTAGTGAATGGAGCAACGTTCTACTTGGGTGATGGCCAGTATCTTGAGCTAACCAGAAACAATGGAAGCCAATATCATTGTCTTCAGCCAAAGTAGAGTATATTGCAGCGACAAGATGTTGTACTCATGTTCTATGAATGAAACAAACTCTAGGATATACATGTTGTTGAGTATGATGGGCCGCAATTGCGTCGAACACGCCGTCGGAATTTGACCCAAATGTAGTAGTGAATGGAGCAACGTTCTACTTGGGTGAGTATTTAGTATCTTGGCTAACCAAGAAACAATCAGCAATATCTTTATCTATAGCCAAAGTAGAGTATATTGCAACGACAAGATGTTGTACTCATGTTCTATGAATGAAACAAACTCTAACAGATATACATGTTGAGTATGATGAGCCCATTCCAATCTATTTTGATAATACAAGCGCCATCGATATCTCAAAGAACCCGATAATGCTCTCCAAGACAAAGCACATTCCAATGAAGTATCACTTTCTATGGGAACAAGTTGCAGAGAAGAACATCAGATTTGAATATGTGGGCACAAAAGAACAAGTGGTAGGCATCTTTACAAAACCGCTTCCAAGGGAAGCCTTTGAGTATCTTCGCCAGAGACTCAGAATAATTTCTACTCCAAAATGAATGCCGAAAAAATGTCGCTAGGAATTTTTTCGGCCACAAATTTGCACATCAAATTGAATGATGCCCTAACGAAACCCTCGAAATTCGTGTACAATATTTTTTGGATGATTTTTTTTCCTATCGTAAGCATTTTTCGGCTGAAAGAATTTTCAACAGAAAGGTTTATTTTTAACGGATTCCGTTAAAAACTAGGTTTTGGCCGAAAGACTATTGGTTGAAAACTTGAAAATGGGATTGTTTGTAGGAAACTGCAAATACTCTCCATCTTACTTGTTCTTTGGAGGTAGGGGACTCCTAAAAATACTCAAATTTTAGTTTCGGAATTGATACCAACATTTTTAAAATTGAATCTACTTTCATTGGATATAATTTGTTTTCATTTTCATTTTTTTATTATCTAATTTTATTTAATTTTATAAAAAAATCAATGCATAATATTTTTAGGTGAGATTATGATTCAGTGAAATGAAAAATTCATATCTCTAAAAATACACAGTGGAAAAGTATGGAAAATTTATATTCATAATCCTTAAACTGTTCTCTTCAAAATGGTATTTTTAGATTTTAATTTTAAGTAAAAATTAAGATAGATACATGGTGGGGGAAAACATGTGTTTAAAATGTGTAACTTTTTCAGATTAGTCAACTTCAAAAAATTCTAGAAATTATAATATCATCTGTTATATTCAAAACTATAGTCATCAAAAAATAGAGTCTTTGTAGATTGTTGCAATATATTTTATTTGTCAAAAACAAAAGTTTAATAATGGATACATTGTTGGGGGGGAAAATAACTCATTATCTTTCCCTTCATTTTTAAGGAACATACTGCCAAACAACTGCCAAATTGACAAATCAAATCTCAATAAAAAAAAATTGAAAAATAGTTAGTAGAAAGAAAACAAAATTCTTCACAAGTTTTGTTTTTATAGTGAAGTAAAATTCTAAATAAAAAAAGTACTTTTGTTTACCAGAAGTTGAAGAACATGTTAAAATAAAATAAAAATTCTCATAAAACAAGCAAAAGTGTTACCCATCTTCATGATTTTACCTTATAACACATTTCAAATTTGAAAATTTGAAAATTAAATTTAAATGATTTTAATACATTAAATTGTAGTTTTAAATTTTGAAACATGTAATGCCTGTGATGTGCCAACGTATGATTCAATAAATTAAATGTTGTTTAAGACATTCTTCTTTTAAATTAATAATTTAAATGGAAATTTGCAATTTTAATATATAACTAAATTTGTTTTTAACATGCAATGATACTTGTGAAATCCCACCCTCTTCAAACTCTCCCAATGAGAATTGAGACAAGCTTGCCCAAGTATTAGGAGATGGAATAGGGATCTATGAACAACACAACTAAGAACTAAATCTAGGATTCAATGTGTTCCATTTATACAAATTTATAAATATTGTTGATCTTATTCAAAAAATTGGAGATTGGACAACTAAAGTGCTCATCCGTGGATATTAGCAAACACATACTTGATTCAACCCATCTAAATTTAAAATTGTGGAATCAAGTCCCCTATTGACTGGAGATTCATTTAACATATCTCCAAACTGCAATTAATTACAATAACAACTCAATTATTTCTATAGATACAATGATATGTATCTAGATCTAGAATTAGAGGTAAACTATCCTAAAATGCGTAAAAAATTTACTAACTAGAACACATACCAATATGTGGTTCGATTCATCATTCTGAATGACCTCCTTCCAACCATCATGGAAAAATATTGCATACTCCTTAATATCTTCTATTGACATGGTATCTAATTTCGCATCTGGTTTATAAACAAAAGTGGCCCGAGAATTGGTTTTCGTTCACTGACGGTTCAAACCAACATCAACACCATAAAAAATCGGTTCAAAATTTTCCTCGATTGCATTCCTATCCTCTTTTCCAACCTATGATGAAGCTCACAACTCTGAATGTGAAGTAAATTCCCCTCTTGGGCAAGAGACTAAAGGTCATGGAGGCCTCTACAATGTTGCATTTCAATACGCTCATTTTCGATCATATGTTCATCCTTTACCAACCCCATAATAATCGAACGATAGACTAGTATAATCAGGGTGCATGTTCATGAAAAAATCTGCATAAAAGTGTCTAGCAAAATAATGTGGAACCTCATCGTTCCATGACAATTTCTCATATGCTGCCAAAAATCTGTTATACAGATGTCCTGCAATGTCCGGGTGCTTAAAATATTGCACCTTCAACATCTTTCGCTTTTGACCATCTTTGAAATTGAACATTGAAATTGTGTTTTCTTTTGGAACTATATTTTTTATTGCGTCCCATTTATCAGGGCCCATCACCTCTGACTTTCTTCGCCTCATCAAATCGATAAAACTGTCAGTGGTTGGCCCCATCTTTTGATATGCATCCATAAAGTTTTGCAATGAATGCAAAACAATTTGCAAGCATTGTTTACTCTCCTGAGAGAGATCCAAAATCTTCAAATCATTTTCCAACCTACTTTTAACACCTGAGCATCACTCAAGGGTCATTGCTTCAGTAATCCCTTCCCAGGGAAGCTCATCACCAACATCCGAAGGATAGGTGGACGTAGGCGTGTAATCTTTTGTTTATTGATAACGTCGCCTCCTAAATCCACCTTCACCCTCTGCACCAACATTAGAATATTCGTGACACCCACTCTCTCTTTCATTTTTGTCCCTCGCTCTAAACTCATTGTCTACATACACATTTGAAATTAATTACAACATTAAGTTAACATAAATTTAAATGCACAAAAATACAACAAAAATAAACAAAATCAAAGAAAATTACCAAAAATATTCTCTTGTCCTGAGGTATTTCCTACATTCTCAGGTGTAGGAATATCAATGTGAAACCTATCTAAGAAGGGTGCATCCATAGCACTTTGTTGAGCACATTCTAGAGTTGATCTATTCACAAACTTGTTTGATAATCTCCTATGATGAGATTGTCATTGGTCACTCAGAGTCTCAGTCGAAGAAGGGGTTCCTCTTCTTCCTTCTTGGGATAGCCTAGAGAGTTTGCGAGGAACGTTTGGAGACTCTCATCTCGACATGTCCCCTCAATATCTATCCTTTGGAAATTCATGAAATTTTAAACACAAGACAAGTACGAGTTAATATCTCCAACATTGACCAACAAAAATCATGAAGAAAAAAAAAAGAGACAAAATTAATAGAAATGTTCTTTATGTTAGACACAATTATAATAGGGTGATGCATAACTCCACTACCCATGCCCATTGCAAATATGTTTTGTTTTATTACTATTAGCACAAATAACCTTGGTAAATCCACCAAAAATGGAAACAGTATTTAGACGAGCACATATTAGGACATAAAGATGATGAAAAGCTCCAAAAGTACAAGTGGCAAGGCAAAGTCACAAAATGATAAGCACTTACTATGATGGAAACACATAATATATGAAGAGTACATGGGTCAAAGTCTGATAACAGAGTAGAGTTTGTCTATATGGGCAATCATATTTCATGCATCCAACAGGTATGGAGCACAGTCCATGAAAATCAACGATTAACTTTACGTCGTGTTTGGTTGGATGGAAGAAATATTCCATCTAATTAAATTTTAAATCGATGACATAATTAATTTATGATACAGTGCCAAATTACATCCAATCAAACATTTGTTAGCTAAGATGCAGCATAAATCCGTGGTCGGGGCCAGATAGAAGAAGAAGTTGAAAATTCTACTCACGTCCATTCGAAAGAATTTCCATATTGTGGTGGAAAGGAGGAAGTTGTTGCCATGTTTCATCCCAAAATAAAGCATTGGTTCCATCCTTGACTTCCCAAAAACAATGAATGTGGATAATATCTTTCTTTTTCCAGACATTGTTCCATATCAAGGAGCTTGAAAATTTTCTTGAAAGTATGATCAGGTCTTGAGGCTCTATGAGAGGGTAGTACTTCTTGCACCAAAGGAGGGCCCATAGAGTATTATTTGATGTCAGTCAATTCCACCATGTTTTCGCTCAAAAAAATGAGTTGGTGACATCTAGATCTTTGAGAAAAAGTCTTTTTTTGAGGTTAGGGAGACTGAGTGTGTCCAAGTGACTAAATCCCATTTCTTTTCTTTGCAAGTTCCACCCCAAACAAAGGATATTTGGAGGTTTCATACAAGTTTCAAGATCGCTTTGAGAGAAACCATGGATTAAAACAAGTAAAGAGGCATGGATTGAAGGATATACTTGAGAAGGACCAGTTTTCACGATGCATTGAGCATTATGAAGGACCAATTATACAATTTCTTGTTCATTCGGGAGAGAAGGTCATCCCATGATGAATTTCATCGTCTGTTTTCAATGAGAAGGAACCTATATATTTTGATGGAAGAGAGCTCCTTTAGAATCCAAGGATCTTGTAGATGTGAGCCTGTACAACAGAGGTA
Organism: Picea sitchensis; assembly: GCA_010110895.2. Classification (NCBI taxonomy): domain Eukaryota; kingdom Viridiplantae; phylum Streptophyta; class Pinopsida; order Pinales; family Pinaceae; genus Picea; species Picea sitchensis. The sequence goes on from SNQJ01S0022229.1 coordinate 212,078, forward strand.
GTGTGAAAGAAAAAAACTTAGATTGAGCCTTGGCTTATCTTGCTGTAGACTGAGCCATGAACATATTGTCATCAACAAAATGTTGATGGGAGATGGGATTCTCCTCATCGTCAACACAAAATATGTCATTTTATTTTCTACCACACTTGTTTTGATGGTTCTACCAGGACGTTCATACATCAATATGAAGACGAAGGTCGAGAGGGGATCGCTCTTCCTAACACCATTGGAGGGGGAGAAAGTAGAAGAAGGGGAGTAGTTGACCAATATTGAAAAATAAGAATGGAAGGTAAGATAAAGTAATAATTTGATCGAGGGATTTAGACATATCCAATTTTAAGAGCATACCGAGGGTTTTGGAAATTTTTAGAGAGTGGATGACCATGTGGAAAGGATAACCCAATCCAAGATTTGCCTCCCCTCCACATAGATGACTTTAGTGATGATTCTGTATACCATGTTACATAGGGAAATTAGGCAAAATGTGTTTGGGTTTTCCACCTTTTCTTCCTTCGGGATGAAGGTGAGGAAGGTTATATTTAGATCTGGAATAAAATTGGAGTGAAGGTGGGAGTCTTCTACTAAGACCCATGTGTCCCAAGTGATCAATTCTTGAAGCCACCTAGTTTTGGAATCTTCTACAATTGTTCTAGGTGTGAATGTCATTGATGGTTGAGGGATTGGATGGTATCAAGAATTGAATGGGAGTCATGGTCGAGCCTTCTTATGCCTCCTTTATTTTCATTCATAGAGGTAATTATGTTGAAGTATCCACCAATAAGCCAATGATCATTATTGATGATGGGGTTGCAGGTGTTGAATGGAGTCAAGAAAATGAAGCTTGTCAGGGATAGAGTTGGGGCCATAAAAATTCGTGAGAAAGCAAGTTTGATAGGAAAATACAAGCTGGAAGGGAGCTGTGAAGAAGCATTTGGTGGTAAAGAAGTTGGAGAAAGTTATTTTAGCAGGGTTCTAGATAAGGGCAAGGTCTCCTGCTACTTTGTGTTCATATAAGGCCATATCTTGGGGTCCATGCTAGATGCAAGAGGAAAGGGTTTGAACAAGGAATTGGAGGCATTTAGTTTCTTGTATCATTACTATAAAGAGATTTTCCTAGAGGATTTTTTTACTAAGAAGCCCATGCCTGGTTTTACCATTAAGGCCTTTGATATTCCAAGAGATGACCTCCATGAGGAATGTGGGGGGTTGGGTAGGAACTTGGATTTCATCAAGGTAAGACAACTTTAGTTAACCAAAAACTCTCCCAGATATTTAAGAATTTTGTTGCTTTGCCGACCTCTTTTTCTTTTTCTTTAGGTTTTTTAGGTTGAGTAGAGGAAGAGGATTTAATTCTTGTATAAGGAACATAGGGCATACCTTTTATTTTTGTTGTTGGGTTGCTAAGAATTTTATTATGAACCAATGAGTCCTTCAGAAGCTGAGCCTATTTCTCAACGATTGAATTCAAGTCTTGTTGCTAGTAGGAAGAAGAAATGGACTTTAGGTCGAGATC